>JAINUG010000254.1:865000-930000 GCA_029706075.1 Aldrovandia affinis | reverse complement strand
GCATTCATTAGAACTGAAACACAAACTTAATGGAAATGATGATTACATCCTTAATCAGGAGAAGGCTTTTTCGTATCGCCATCAGAATGGAGGCACTTGGAAGATGCTGCGTTTAATAAGTACAAACCAGACAAATTTGCCTTGGGAATTAGTTTATGCTGCATTAAGAGCAGATTTTGGACTGCTTGATTGATTTCCGAGTGAATTGTGCCACGTTCTGTATAAATTGACTGAGAGCAGCCCCTTACTGGGTATGGAGGACTGGGATCATGCAAGGACAGCAGATAAATGTATATTGAAAAAGGAGGTTAAAGCTGATTGGATATGCATGATCTGCAGTTTTGTCTGCTGTTTCATTAGAAGGGATCACCACTTAAGTAAGAGATATTTCTCATGACTTCGTTGGGAGGCTTGAAACTCTGGGGAGGGCTGCAGGGGGGCATTGGGGTGTGTTTCACACTCTCTTCCATTACATCGGTTTATCATCTGGGTTTATTGGGATTACAAATGCAGAGATGTGATTTATTGAGCATCTGATGGGTTGGCTAGTGTGAGTAGTACTGTGGAGCGGTGTGGAGTGCTGAGTTCTGCGCATTCATACCATTTGGGGGCCATGTTAAATCACGAGTAGAAGTTGTATGAAGGCTTTAAAGTATAAACACACTTAAAATGGACTCTTTTTTACTCAACATGTCTATCTTTGAAACACTATAATGCCCCGCAGGCACATATTTCCGGCAGAAATCATGAAAGATAAAAGTGGGACATTAGCGGGCATATCCAGATTTCATTATGTACATAAATATGACACTTTGAGTCTGAGGATTGCTGGACTGGCTGACATCCCTCCCCCTGTGATTCCCTCCCAGAGTATTTGTAGTTGTAATGTGCAATCTTGACTGTCAGACTATCATTTTAAATCTTGGATTAACATCTTTCCAGTGGTACATGCCCTTTATGTGTGGGGAAATTGGGTTGTTACTCACAATCTGTGGTGAATGTACTTTTTGATAATGCTTTTGAGATGGCCAATCAAAGAGCAATCGAAGGCACCGAGTTTGCCTGTGACCTTATTTTAAGGAAGTCACACCATTTAAAGGTGTGGTGATGCATTCTGGAGTACGGGGGCACTTCCAGTGTGTGATTCGCCTCGTGCTTGGGGGAATTGCATGGCCCTATTTTGCATGAATATTTCCAGTCCCTGATGTATCCGTGGTATAAAAGTGGAATGCATCTTTTAAAAGTTGAGTTCACCCATGGGAATCTCCTTGAAGTGGTGAACAGACTGTGAACGAAACCTACGGGGAAAACGATGCGATGGCAGCATGCAGACTGAGTTTCATGTGGCGAACATCCTCTTGACATGACACAGAAAACTGTTAAGTGCAGTAGTTTGAACTGATTGCCTTCGTTTGACTTGAAGTGTAAATGACCCAGACAGCGTGACCACACTATGGCAAACATTTCTGAACATATTTGTCAGAACATGAGTCACACATATTGTGCGACACTTTTAGCTTGTGATCTTCAGGATAAGTAAAAAAAAGATGAAAACAGGCCTATTGTTTTAATACAATTCACCAAAGAAAACAGAGTATTGGCAAATGATTTACAAAGCATTGGAAGGCTTTAGGAGAGAAGGGACTGTTTAGAACAGCGTAGAGTAGGTTTAAACCTCTGATTTAGACACTAGACCGCTGGAGATCAGGACTGGCTGTGGAGACAGCAGAGGCCTCTGGCTGACATTCCTCTCAGATCGACAGTTACATTGGTCCTGAGGTCATATTTAAATAAACCATGGCCATACCTGTCACATATGCCTTCTAAAACATGCCCTGAGTTTAGCGTGCTGTCATTCCCACTCCTTATCTTTTACTTTTCCCCTCAAAGTCTGTTGGCTACCTGTCAGTCACTTGTCCCCAGGTGCTCTGTGCTTGCCAGCGATACCTGCTCATTTCCTTCATGTTAACCTCACCTCTGTTGGCTGAAAAGTGCCAAACTGTAATCAAACCAATAACACCTTTCCTCTCTGTGTGTGTGTGTATGTGTGTGTGTGTATTGTGTGTGCATGCATGCGTGTGTATGTGTGCGTGTGTGTATGTGTGTGTGTGCGTGTATGTGTGCATGTGTGCGCGAGTGCGCATGTCTGTGTGTGTGTGTACAGTATGGGTGTTTGTGTGTGTCTGTGTGTGTGTACAGTTTGGGTGTTTGTGTGTGTCTGTGTGTGTGTACAGTTTGGGTGTTTGTGTGTGTCTGTGTGTGTGTACAGTATGGGTGTTTGTGTGTGTCTGTGTGTGTGTACAGTATGGGTGTTTGTGTGTGTGTGTGTGTGTGTGTGTGTGTGTGTGTCTGTGTGTGTGTACAGTATGGGTGTTTGTGTGTGTCTGTGCGTGTGTGTGTGTGTGTGTCTGTGTGTGTGTACACTATGCCTCTTTGGCTGCTGTGAGAACATCCTGCTGTCCCTCGGGGTTAATAAAAGAGGGTTAAGGCATTTTAGACTGTGACATATTCAGCATTGGTGCCAAACTGGAACTAAAAAGATCAATTTTAATTAAAATGGATAGTGTACTTTCTGTTTGGCACCAATTTGTGAATACATCAGTGCGTGTGTCCTAACCTTGTTTTTATGAACCCTGCTGCCTCTCAAAGCCTAGGTTACCTTCAGGACCAAGGACAGCAGTGGTCTCACCAGCACGACCACCTGAGCTTTACTGGTAATCATCGCAGCTGTTTCTAGTTGCCTTTGTTAGGCCCTTTGTATATAAAGACACACCCTGCCATGGAGTTGAGAGACGTTCATGGACAGGGTTGTTGTGAGTGAGTTTTGGGGTTTCTCTTCAATCCCTCTGTTTGTTTGGTCCCTACTTGACAGGTTCATAAACGTATGGCACTGCAGTATGAGACTGGCCAGGTTGACACCGATGCGAAATACGTTTTCTTTACCATAATAAACCAATCGGCAGTTACTACATCTGACAAACTGTAAGCTGGTGTCGGTGGGGTTCCAGTTGGTGGCAGAGATGGCACAACCATAGACCTATAACATACCACTGGCTCAAACTTGCCTTCCCCAATCAGATTGCAGGAAACCAATCGCACAAACTGTAACTTACCTTTCCAGATGGTCTGGAGATAGTGTATGGGTTAGAGACTAGAAACCGCAGGAAAAAGGTGAATAAAAACGGGCATTAGCAAATTCAACCATTTCTTTGTCTCACCATTGAGCACACCCATCATCGTTCCACAAATACAGATGAATTACATTACAGTATATAATATGTACTTGAGCTAAAAGTGAGCTACCGGTTATCCGTTTGTTTCCAACATATAGCATATAAAAGGTATTGTGTGGCACTTTGTTTCATCACTGTTTTAGTATGTTGTTCAAACCTATCCAGGGACTGCAGATGTATACAGTACATTAGCCTCAGACCGTTCTCTAGTGCAATACTGGATGTACTAGCATCCGTGTTGAAAATTATACATCGTCTCTGTCAAATAAATATGTAAATATAATAAATACATTCAAAATAATCCTGCCTCCTCAGTTCTATCCCCTCATGTAGAGAGATGTGATTTGTTTTTTCCATTTATCAACTGTGTATACACAAATTCCATCTAAAAGTATCGCAATATTTGTCGGTATAATATGCAATTTAAACAACCCACTGTATCCACTTTTCTACATAAGGACATAAGACTACGGGCCCCCCGCGTGGTCCAGTGGTTACTACGATCGGCGCTGGCCACGGCGACCGGGGTTCGATTCCCCGTTGTGCCAGAGTCGGCTCTGGCCGGGGCCACCGTGCGACCTGCCCCAGGGGGGGAGGGAGGGAAGCGAGGATGTTTGCTGCTGTCCTGCCCCTGGGAGGGGAGAGGTCAAGCCACTACCGTTCACTACCAGTCACAGGGCTAGCAGCCATATCAAATTCAAGGGGGATTGACTTGAAAATAGCAGGTGTAATTGGCTAGGAATATAAAATCAGAATTCTTCTTCAAAAAAGAAAAAAGAACATAATGATGAGAACGGGCCGTTCAGCCCATCTAGGCTCGTCATGTCCTAATCTAAAGAGTATCTAGTACTGCATCTAGCCTGGACTTGAATAGCCCAAGCGTTTCTGCCTCTACTACCTGACCTGACAAGATGTTCCAGGCATTGACAACTCTCTGTGTAAAGAAAAACTCCCTAATATCTGTGCGGAATTAGCCTTTAACTAATTTTCACCTGTGGCCTCTCGTTCTGATAACCAAACCTATCTTACAAAATCTTTGGTAGTTCACTACCCTAAGTCTCCGTTTGCTAAATTTAAGTCTACCCTCATAACTTTTACCTTTCATACCAGGTATCAGTTTAGTTGCCCTTCTTTGTACTTTTTCAAGAGCTTCTTCTTAATAGGATTTTCTTGTGGGAGAATGATGGTGATAGAGGGAGTGCAGTTGTTCCCAGGATGAAGTGCTCTGCTTGCTACCGTTGATTTGTCATTTAGGGATTATAATGGATTAAACCCATCTATCACATTTAAAAATGTCAATTGGGGGCACAGATTCAATGTACTGTAGAGTTATAAGGTCTTCACTCAGTTTTCAAAGAAGAATTGTGTTTTGCCTCTGGTAGAATATTCTTTTTTATTGATGAAATCAATGTTGTCCTATTAATTTCAGATTGCGATATCTAATGATCTGCACCCCAAATATGAAACGTTGCATGTCATTTAGAAGGCTATTGATGTTTTTAAAACCCCAGAAATGAATAAATGAATGTTTCAAACACACGTTTTTTTGTGAAAAATTTGATTTGAATACATAACGCTTTGAAGTAAATACAATTCAAATGCTTTACACAGCTGTTTTGATAGCACTTTCTGATGTTCCTGAATTCAGTTCCTTCCACAGTGGAATATGTCATGTGCATTTGGGTGTCTAAATATTATACAATCAGGAAGTATGTTCATTTAATCAAAATCATTGGTATAATCATTTAAAACAAGTGATTTGGTTACAGATTCCCAGCCTAGAATTGAATTTGGCTTCAGAGTGCAGAAGAGCCATTCATCTCTAACTTCTTGGCTTCGTGGGAACCAGCATCAATCAATTTCAAAAGAGCAAGAACACTATGCTACTATATCGTTCCATTGTTAGGAAGTGTCGAACAGTATATGTATTAAAGTAATAAGTCTAATGGTACATGTTGTAGAACATTTGTTCCAAACGTTCATTTTGTGGGAGGATTATAATTGTTTAGTTTTTGTCACGGTTTAGAGATGTCATTGATCATGTGACCGTCTATTGTTGAAGGTGATATGATCCCCAAGAGCTTAAGTAAGAGTGTGATTAGTTCCTTGAATGGATACCTTTGGTCTTTGGCTTGGCAAGATATTCATATCCCTTGTTGTGCAGTGCGGCTGGTGATGGTTGCAGTTTGAAACACACTGCAGAACTAGCACCCCGTTAAATCTCCTTTTAGTAAAATATCCAGCTGTATAAATGGATTGTATGTAAAGAAATGTAAACTGTAAGTTGCTCTGGATAAGAGCGTCTGCTAAATGCCTAAAATGTAAATGTAAAATGTAAAAAAAACGAAAAACATTCTTATAATCTCATGATTTCAGTGCATGAACATGTCCCTAAACTCTAGAATTTTTTTCTCCATTATTCTATGAACCGTAATTGATAACTGAACATAATTGAACGTAAGTGCACAGGGGATTTCGATTTATTTATCTGAACCCATGAAGCGTGAGATACAGTTGGCATAAACACTGAGATGCAGCAAGCATTGATAATAAGGACTGGGCATCACGTGAGCAAGGCTTTTTTTACGTGTTTATAATCCCCAAGTTCAATTGCTGCATCACACAATTGTACTCCCCAGGCAATGTCCTGTGCTGCAGAAAGGCAAATCTGTTTAATCTCATAGAATGGTGTTTGAAAGGTTCTGTGGCACTGAAGGAGCCTTCGGATTAAGCTTCGCACTGTGGCACTGCTTATCTGAACCATTTCTAACCCTCAAAATATTTACATTGAAATTGTGTAGACACTTTTGGAATTTAAAGTAGTTTGCTAAACTCTAAAAGTTCAGAGGAAATGGAAGGAACTTGATTCAATCTGAACACGGTTTGTTTGTGCTGTGCACTGTCAGCGAATGTAACTAAATTAGCTTAACAATATCTCAACGGTTAGAGTCTTTAGAGTTACTGCTAAAGTTACTCAATAGTTATTCAGAAGTTGAGGACAAAGTTCAGTGCAGATAGATTTACATTACAGGAACATTTTGTCTGCATTGACAAGGAATTAGGAAAAATAAACATTGTGGATGCTCCACCCGTCGTATGCTCTGGAATGGCCACGCATAATATTACTCCCCTGCCGTGCTGCCCTGCCCAGGATCATCCAAGGAGCCATGCTACCCTGCTCAGGTTCAGGCTACAGTTCCAATGTTATGTTTTGTTTTGTTTCCCGTAATGAGAAGCTTCCTCAATGTGAGATAAGACAAGCTTAGCTAAGCTAAGCTGAGGAACTTTTCTGGCTTGGCTTAGGTCCACTCAACCCCTTAGAGGGCAAGGTAAATGCCAGTAAATATAAAGCCATTCACCTGAGTGACCACCTTCATCCTGTGGTGAAGCATTTCTATCCTGATGGGAGTGGTCTCTTCCAGGATGACAATGCCCCTATCCACAGGGCACGAGTGCTCACTGAATGGTTTTACGAGCATGAAAACAATATAAACCAGATCTCAACCCAATTGAACACTTATGGGAGATTCTGGAGCGGCTCCTGAGACAGCATCAGACACCATCAACAAAACACAGAATTATGGAGTTTTTCATTGAAGAATGGTGTTGCATCCCTCCAATAGAGTTCCACACACTTATAGGTTCTATGCCAAGGCACATTGAAGCTTCTCGTGGGTTGTGGTGGCCCAAAATTAGGGTTTCCTTTATTTTTCCAGTTAAATGTAGATATAATTAATTATTTTTATCTTATTCAATGGTGGAATTTATAAATGGGATAAAGATCCCATTTTGGATAAAAGTAAGGTGGCCTAACAGACAGACTTATATTTGATGAGCCTATTATTTGGAGATTTTAAGACAAATTTATAATTGACTGTTCTCAGACGGAACAGATCCAACACTGCCTCCAAAGCTGGGTGATTCTGACAGTCCAGATGTTACCCTTTATATCTCTCCTGGAGATGGCTGTGCAAGTATGAATACGTCAAATTGTATATAATTATGCAGAAGAAGAGGTATATAAAGAAGAAGAATAGTGTGCATCACATCAACTGTCTCTTCCACAAAGATAATGACGGCCATTCCCATGAAGTAGACAGAGGCCTGGTGAAAGGATTATTGAACGAGGATTATTGTTAAGTTTGTCAATGCAAAGTAACAATTCAGTGCTTTTCTCATTCCCCATTAATAATTTAACATTTTACATTGCAAAACAGTTTTATTGATTACTTATTGAAATGCCATATATCTAAACTAAGCATTTATGGTATTATAATATTGAATATTTATTTACAGCAAACAGACTATTTTTTATATTAGTTAATGCCAATATCATTGTATAATAAATACAATAAGAGTGAATTTTATACACATTGTAATACCCAGTGCAATATGTGCAATGATAGGCTATCAATGTCACATAGTTTTCCTTTGTTTGAACGATCCTCCAATTTTTGAATCAACAATACTTAGCATGCCACAAATGCATGAGAATAATTTTCTCAATATTGAATGAGGGATTGCATGTTTTTTTTCTGACTTTACAAGTTCACTCAATTTTTGACATTTGACACAAAAGAAAATAACAGGAAAAGTTGAGGCGTTCAGTCATTATACAGTACATTTTACAGCTCTTATCCAGAGCGACTTACACAGTTTACATTTATTTACATACAATCCATTTATACAGCTGGATATTTTACTGAAGCAATTCAGGTTAAGTACCTTTAGCTCAAAGGTACAATGGCAGTGCTCCCACCTGGGAACCGAACCAGCAACCTCAAAGTTACAAGCCCAGTTCCCTAACCATTACACCACACTGCCGCAATATTATTTTGTACTGTTATATTCTGAGGAAAATAGAAAGGCCGAAAGGAAGAGGCAGAGCCGCAGCTTCGCCTCTCCGCTCGAAAGAGAGAGTAACTCAGCCAGAGAATACACTTGGACTTTCCCAGCAGTCTCTGACAGCAGAACGATAACCAGCTAGAGACAGGAAATTGGATTAGGGCTCGCACGGTCCTCTCGGTCAGTTCGCTTGCGTTTCTCGTGAGCGCGTCTCCGGTCTCTTCAGCTTAGCGGCGGGAAGGAGCTGATTTGCCTTTCCTTAGCAAGACCAAAAGGCTAATATGTGAGCTAATCAAAGACGCTTAGGCGGGTGTTTAAGCAAAAGTTTAAGTTGTTTACGCTCTGCTCTTCGTTCCACTCCAAATCCTCCTCATTTTGTAAATGTTTAAAGCTATCTGTCAACAAAAAGGATTGCTACCATTAGAACACAAATCATCCTTAATTCCCAGACATGCTCCAATGTTCTGGATTCCTGCCTTGGATTCTCTTATCATAAAACATCTCTTGTACGTACACGTAATGCACTTTCCTTTCTAATTATACTGTATCAGAGTAGTTCATTCATTAGAAGAATATTGCATCTGATTTATGAATATGCTTTGGGATTCTGTCTGGGGATTGATTTGGAGGCTTAAACAGAAATGTCAGATTGGATCTTCTACATGATTCTGACTTTCCCCACTATCCATGAAACTTTGGACAAACTGTGTGTTAGAATCATTCTAGCTTTTTAATTACTGGTGGAATATTTTTTTCATCAGCAAAATCACAATGAGACGCGTTACTGTTCACACAAAGCTTGCATAAATCATTTCAGGTAAAAGGAAATGACGTCGGATGTATTGATATGAAATACCCAGTGTTTTAATATGAATAAATGATTACAGAATGCCACAGTGCAAGAAGAGGCTTTTGAATATACACCATGTTAGCTGTCTATGGAGAAGCACATTTTACTGAGAGCTGAGCAGATTGAATAATAGTCACTTTGAATAAGCCATGCACACGTACTGTATATACAATTTCTTATAACTCATGAATACACACTTAATTAAATGCCTGATTACAACTGATTTTACAACTATAAAATGTTACAACATTCATTGACAATACTGCTACTCCAATACTAATTTTATTTATACTTTTGAAGTTTTTCATGAAAAGTCTGGATTTAAATGTTAAAATGTCACAAATGCCAGCGTGTGACGAGTACAAAATTCACTTGTAATTATCCCTTAGGGTGAGGAGGACAGAGAGAGAGTAGGGGGTATGTCTAGGGGTGAGGACATGAACATGCCATTAATATTGTGGCTCAGTGGCTCAGGGTAGAGCGTGGTTCTGTGTGGCTCAGTAGGTAGAGCGTGGTTCTGTGTGTCTCAGTAGGTAGAGCGTGGTTCTATGTGGATCAGTAGGTAGAGCATGGTTCTGTGTGGATCAGTAGGTAGAGTGTGGTTCTGTGTGTCTCAGTAGGTAGAGCATGGTTCTGTGTGGATCAGTAGGTAGAGTGTGGTTCTGTGTGGCTCAGTAGGTAGAGCGTGGTTCTGTGTGGCTCAGTAGGTAGGGTGTGGTTCTGTGTGGCTCAGCGTGGTTCTGTGTGGCTCAGTAGGTAGAGTGTGGTTCTGTGTGGCTCAGTAGGTAGAGCGTGGTTCTGTGTGGCTCAGTAGGTAGAGTGTGGTTCTGTGTGTCTCAGTAGGTAGAGCATGGTTCTGTGTGTCTCAGTAGGTAGAGCGTGGTTCTGTGTGTCTCAGTAGGTAGAGCGTGGTTCTGTGTGGCTCAGTAGGTACAGCGTGGTTCTGTGTGGCTCAGTAGGTAGAGCATGGTTCTGTGTGTCTCAGTAGGTAGAGTGTGGTTCTGTGTGGCTCAGTGGTAGAGCATGGTTCTGTGTGGCTCAGTAGGTACAGCGTGGCATTGGCAATGCTTAGATAGTGAGTTCAATTCCCACTGGGACCACATATACTGAAAAATCTATGCATTCATTACTGTAAGTCGCTTTGGATAAAAGCGTCTGATAAATGGCATATATTATTATGTTATATTAGGAACATGAATACATTCAAATGAACACTGTTGAGCTCACAGAAGTGGGGTGACTCACTCTGCTGCATGGTGTAATCATGAAGGGGTAGAAATGAGCTGGCGGGTGGCTTATCCTGTTAAAACATCATTCTAGAGCAGGGGTGTTTGGTCCTGGAGATCTACTGGGCGTGCACCTGATTCCTTTAATCACTTCACTAACACACCTGATTCCTTTAATCACTATTCACTAATCACTTCACTAACACACCTGATTCCACTAATCACTTCACTAACACACCTGATTCCACTAATCACTTCACTAACACACCTGATTCCATTAATCACTTCACTAACACACCTGATTCCATTAATCACTTCACTAACACACCTGATTCCATTAATCACTTCACTAACACACCTGATTCCTTTAATCACTTCACTTGATTCCTTTAATCACTTCACTAACACACCTGATTCCACTAATCACTTCACTAACACTTCACTAATCACACCTGATTCCACACTTCAATCACTTCACTAACACACCTGATTCCACTAATCACTTCACCTGAACACACCTGATTCCACTAATCACTTCACTAACACACCTGATTCCATAATCAATCACACCTGATTCCTTTAATCTAACACACCTGATTCCATTAATCACTTCACTAACACACCTGATTCCATTAATCACTTCACTAACACACCTGATTCCACTAATCACTTCACTAACACACCTGATTCCATTAATCACTTCACTAACACACCTGATTCCATTAATCACTTCACTAACACACCTGATTCCACTAATCACTTCACTAACACACCTGATACTATTAATCACTTCACTAACACACCTGATTCCACTAATCAACTGCTCGTCAAGGCAGTGAATGTTCAGATCAGGTGTGTTAGTGAAGGGCTGGAACAAAAGCCTGCACACCCAGTAGATCTCCAGGACCGAACTTTGTCACCCCTGTTCTAGAGTGTGCAATGGGGTCTGTGGTCTCGTATCGAATCCAGTTGTGGCCAGTAGCCCCGTGGGGTGACACATCATCGGCCATAGTGTCACTCAGGGAGGGAGTGATCCAGTTGGCCCACACCAGTGACCAATCTGTCCAAAAATATGCCCACAGTCTGCCAGTAAGAAGCTGCACATGAAGTGCCTTCCTCCGACTGTGCAAGCTTAACTTGTGAACTACGTTTGAGTTCAAACTACGTACTACGTGATCTACATATAGGCACAAGGACCTACACCTGCGGTGAAATATGGTGATATGTTTTTTTTTGCTACTGGTCTCTTGGGGGCCCTTGGTAAGGTCAATGGAATCACAAACTTCAGCCAAAGTACCAAAACATGTTGGCCCAAAACCTTGTTCCCACCCTGCCTGAAAGCTGAAACTAGCCACAAAATGAATCTTTCAGCAAGACCATTATCCCAATCATACCTCAAAATCAGGAAATGGTTAACTGACCACAAAATGACTTTTGCAATGGCCATCGAAGTCTCCAGACTTGAACCTAATTGAAAATGTGTGGTTTGAATTGAAGAGGGTAGCACACAAGCACAGAGCAAAGGATCTGAAGGATCTTGAAAGATTCTTCATGGAGGAATGGTCAAAGACCCCCTAATATGTTCACCTTATCTCATAAAACATTATAGAAGATGACATGCTAATACAGGTTTTTTTTGGGGGATTTTGTTTAAAATAATTCTTCATGGTACTAATAATTGTGACATCTTTTTGGGAAAAAATATTACTTGTTAAATAATTAGTATTGTGTTGTATTAGTATAAAATAATATAGTTTAACCTTTTTTGAGCATACAATATAGCTCATTAACTGTTTTGTTTATTTTATACAGCCTTTTTGGCTCATATTTATCAAGGGTCTCAATAATTTCACACCTGACTATGTGTGTGTATGTGTGTGTGTGTGTGTATATATATGGAGTATATATATGTATTTATAACCTTTTTTTGAAAAATATTTTAAAATATTTATCATTTTTAAGGGCATGTGTTATTCACCTCCTCTCTCAAGAAGCTGAGGTTCCTCTCTGATCCTCAAGGTGTCACTGTAGGCACTCTATTTGCAGTAATTAGTGGCAATTACTCAAATTAACATGACCATTTATACAATTAAGTGCCAATCTGAGTGTTGGTGCAAGGGCACAAGTCTACAAATTGATGTTGTTTCAGAGAGGGGAGTTTCCTCTTATGGACAAGTTTTTACACCTCTACGACAAGTCAAGAAAGAGAAAACACAAAATTATCTGACAATGATTAAATTCAACACCAAAATATAAAATATCATGCTCCCTAAACTGAATTTTAAAAATCAAGGCATCCCATCAATAACAATTTTGTTCTTTGTATTTTTATGTTGCCTTTAGGCTGTCAAAAAAACATTTTACTTCTGCTTTCAATTGTTTTTATAAGTTTGTGCGGTTTAAAAATATCCGCCCACTCATTTCAACATATCAGTTTCTTTGCTCCAGGACTGGCATGATATTATGTCCTACAGAAGTGTCAAAAGACATATTTTCACAATTGAAAGCAGGAGCCTACTTACAAATCAATCAGAATGATTATGTTTGGGTGTGTGCAGCGCCAACTGCTGACTAGTCCAGTGCTTCTTAAACTTTGTCCTGGGGACCCAACGTGTGTGCTGGTTTCCGTTAATCTCTTGATCAATTAATGCTGTTGAAAATGTGTGTAAGTTCTACCATGATTTTGTCCTTAAACTGATATTAACGCAATGCAGGTTTGGCTCACTGCCAGTCTATTATTGAATCAATTAAAAAGGGAGCCAAAAAGAATCTTGTGACATATAGCACATTACAGAAAATGAGAGCATTAGTTGATCTGACTTATTTAAAGTTTTGGGATGTGAATATAAGACATTTATTGTTTATGGCATGCATAGCTATTTCTAACATAATATGGCCATAAGACATTAAATCATGCTTTAATGGAAATGAAAAGTGTCTAATTAAGTAAAATTAACAGCTACTTACAATTCAGCGGTTGCGAATATGGTTGGAACCAAAACCAGCATACACAGTGGGTCCCCAGAACCGAGGCTGAGAACCAATGGACTTGTCTACTACACTGCATTACGCACCTCATTTGTGGTAATTGAATGATTACTTGAGATGGTAGTGTATTGATTGCTTAACAAGTAGCTTCAGAAAATCATCCATCGCCCTCTTGGTGTTGGAGGATGGAACTGCAGGTTCCTGACAGAGGTGGTGAAGAATGCATGCCCTTACAAATTTTCCCCCATTTCTCCAAATTTGGTGGCCAATTGTACCCTCTATTGGATCTATTATTTACCCCCCCCATGAGCACACCTTCTGCAACTATGGGACCAGCCGGTACTCTGGAACTGGCAGTGACAAAGGCGCCGAACCGCCTCCTTCGAGACGGAACTCGCCAAGCTGTCAACTGCTTATTCCGATACACACAGAGAAGCTTTCCGTGCATCCGTCCTCCCTCCCCCTGAGGCAGACAGCTAATCGCCGCCCCTGAACAGAACTCCCGGCCAGAGCCAGGCTGGCGCAGCCACGGATCGAACCCAGGATGTAGTGGGCAACCTGCACTTAAAGTCTTTACCATATGTGCCACCCGGGAGGTCATAAATACAGTATATAACTTTAAATGATGAAATAATTGTTTGGTAGCAGCAGCATTTTCAGCAGCAACCCCTCTCACACAGAGATACCGAGAGATTATTGACAGAAACAAATGTGTACACTGACATATACAGTATATATATATCTGGAGGAGAGAGAAAAAGAACAGAGATATGACATAGACGTATAGTATGTGATATCTTTGTTTCAGAGCCACATTCCTTGTACGTCAGAGATTAGCTCTTGAGAATTTGCGTGCCATTCTCATTTTGGTTGGTGTACTCGATTTCACGGATGACTGAGATGCATATTCACTTCTCCCAAGAAAAATGAAATGAAGGAACACCAGAACTGCCAGCAACTTAACTCGCTGTCAAGCTATCTTAATTGTTATACACATGTTCATTGTTTTGCCACTAACTATCTGTTCAGGATATTTTTACATGTCTCTGGTGTCTTATTTTATCGGCTGTGGTCTCACGAGGATAGTGGCACCTAATTTATAACAGAGACGGAACTGTCCCAATTTAATAGCAAATCGGTTTTTTTTGCATCTACCCCAAAACAACCTTGACATAAAAAAGCAGTTCAGCAAATGTTTTATGTATTTTCCAAGTTGTGACATCAAAAACATGCAAGCCCTATTCCAAACCATATTAGCAGTGCTAAAGGTTCTGCATTGCCGAACCCTGTCCTTTGTGTTGACTGGTGTGTTAGCTTATGGTAAGTAGATGTCTTCCATTCGACTAGGTTCAGTGTCCTATCTAGGCGCGGATATGCGGAGAGGCTGATGGGAAGACCCGCTATTTCCTGGGAGACCAGCCTTTCAGTGTCACATTGTGTTCACTGAGTTACATCATGTCAACTCAAATTTATAAACACACACAGATCTTCATTTTATCTGACAGAGTGTGGTCGAAAACATTGTCTGTTTATTACCCAATATAAGCATCTTATTCTGGAGCAACTGCAGCGGCCAGGCATTGTTTCTCCATAACTTGACACAATACCTTGCTATGCTGAGGTATGGCTGAATCCTGGCAAGTTTTAACAGCCCTTAAGGCTGACATTGTATCTTTTGCAGTAAGAAATTATAAATAAGTATAAGGATTTGTAACATTTGGATGTCTATGTTATGACATGCACATGTTATTATTTTATTTTTATTTTGTTGTTTTTTTTTGGTGGGGGGGGGTCTGCTTGCTTTAGAAATGTATCACCCACAGCCATCTCCTGAAGTATCGAGGCAGGTCTGGCGTCTGGCACCACTTTGATCACGCTGTTAAATCACGAAACCTGGTGACGAGACTGCTGTCCGTGCCGATATAATTGAGGATTGTGCTGCACACAGAACTGGCAGACAGAGGGCATATTGATGTGTTGCCTCTAGTAAATTATTTCTACGAAATGTATTGATAGAAGACCAAGAATTTAAGGGAATCTGTCCAATTCCATTACAGTGGGAGATTAACACTTTTTATCTCATTAATTTGGAAGGAAATTAATATGGAAATCTGGAAAGGTTTTAAAACCATATTCGAGAATCTGAAAACTGACTGTTGTCTCATTGTAATTTCCCCTGCTTCTTGTAAAGGAGCCATGTTTTTTTTTTTTTTTTTTACTGTTTTATTTAATTTAGTTCAATTTAATTTGGGTAATTTAGTTGTACTCTTCAAAACTATCCCTTATAGTGGGGGTGAGTCTGTTTCTGTGTCCCTTTACCTCTCTTGATCTATTTGGTTCTGTGTGTCTCAGTAGGTAGAGTGGGGTTCTGTGTGTCTCAGTAGGTAGAGTGTGGTTCTGTGTGGCTCAGTAGGTAGAGCATGGTTCTGTGTGTCTCAGTAGGTAGAGCGTGGTTCTGTGTGGCTCAGTAGGTAGAGCGTGGTTCTGTGTGGCTCAGTAGGTAGAGCATGGTTCTGTGTGGCTCAGTAAGTAGAGCGTGGTTCTGTGTGTCTCAGTAGGTAGAGCATGGTTCTGTGTGTCTCAGTAGGTAGAGCGTGGTTCTGTGTGTCTCAGTAGGTAGAGTGTGGTTCTGTGTGTCTCAGTAGGTAGAGTGGGGTTCTGTGTGTCTCAGTAGGTAGAGTGTGGTTCTGTGTGGCTCAGTAGGTAGAGCATGGTTCTGTGTGTCTCAGTAGGTAGAGCGTGGTTCTGTGTGGCTCAGTAGGTAGAGCGTGGATCTGTGTGGCTCAGTAGGTAGAGCATGGTTCTGTGTGGCTCAGTAAGTAGAGCGTGGTTCTGTGTGTCTCAGTAGGTAGAGCGTGGTTCTGTGTGGCTCAGTAGGTAGAGCATGGTTCTGTGTGGCTCAGTAAGTAGAGCGTGGTTCTGTGTGGCTCAGTAGGTGGAGCGTGGCGTTGGCAACGCTTAGGTTGTGGGTTCAATCCCCACCGGGGCCACATATACTGAAACATGTATGGATTCGCTGCTTTGGATAAAAGCGTCTGTTAAATGGCATTTTTTCTCCAGCCAGTCTGGACTGAATATGTATTATTTTTATTAAACTTAAAAAATAATATTTGCCACCATGTATGGTAAATAAATAGTCCTACATCTTCAGCCTGGGGCATACTATACAGTTTATCTGAACACACTGCCTCCTTATGACATTTGTTATACATACATTGTACAAATAATAATGTTTGATGACAAGAGCAGGCCATTCAGTCCATATAGACTCATCAGTTTACTTAACTCTCCTGAGAGAATTTAGCCCTGTGTCAGACCGAGTCTGGAACACACCAAAGGTCACACTCTTCTTCTACTACACACCCTGCTACGTGAGTACATGAATGAATAACTACTGATAAGTTACATTTTGCAAGCATTTTTAAAAACTAATTTCTACCTCTTCCCTACTTTGACTGACGGCACTACACTCGAAATGTCTATTGTACTCCACTTTGCTAGTGAGAATAGTTAAATAAGACCTTGTGAAAACATTAGTCTTCAGAATTTATACCAGTCTAGAAAAAAGTATATTTATTAAGCCACCAGCTTTCGACTAAATGAGTCTTTAATATGAGGTGTTAATTTACCAGACAGCACATTCTTCAGGGAGTCTCTGAGCTGTTGTAGCGGCAGTGACACCTTGGTACTTGACTTCAATGCTTTTGATGATCATGTCAAAATCTCCGGGCTAGTCAATCATTAGCAGGGGAGGAATCCGCTCGCGGCAGTTGCCTTTGCAGTCTCCTCGCTCTCTAGCTTGTCAAAGTTTTTCGAGTGCCCCCAGGCATTACTATTCTGTACATAATCATGAGAGTGAATAGCGCTCTCTCTCCAGCTACTTGTGAGTGCGTCGGATAGCCAGTGGGAATCCAGGATGAGACCCTTGCCCTTTCATACTGAACCAAAGTGAAGAGGAAAGGAGAGAACTGAACTTGCAGTCTGAGCTGAAAAGACACCAGCTTTGAAGTCTGGATTGTGTGTTTTAGATCATGTAATATTTAGTAAGCTGGCAGCAGTGTAGTAAAGTGGTTAAGGAACTGAGCTTGTGACTCTGAGGTTGCAGGTTTAAACCCTGGGGGGGGGGCACTTAACCTGAATTGCTTCAGTAAAATATCCAGCTGTATAAATGTGGTTATTGGGTAAAAAAAAATGTGACCTCTAAAAGTCGCTCTGGATAAGGGTGTCTTTTAAGCAAATCAGTGATGTGTAGGTGATACAATATTTCATAGAACATGCATGCATTTGCAGCTCTCTTTCGATCTTTGCCAAACTACAGTGTTCAATCATCCAACCCTTTTGAATTAACTGCACCACTTCTGGTCAACAGGCAGTTGAGAACGGGTCCAGGACACTTCTCGATTAAATATGATTTTTGATTTTTATCGAACTAATAAGAGAATATTAATAATTCAATATATTTTCTTCCCTTATTTGGTGTTTGTGTGCTATCTTGAGAAGTGGTAGCCTTACTAGGTATTACAGAATTCAGGGAGGTTCCAACTGTGATTTATTGGAAAAATAAAACGATCATCACAATGTACAGGCACACCCGGTAAATCTAGGCTGGGCAAATACCAAGATATTTAACAATGAATGTGTTTAATACTTTTCAGAACCATCCATGGTAGGCCCACATTTATGTAATGACTTTCCTATCACAAGAACAGTGATTACCGTGGTACTAATACACAGTGATAAGCAGAGATAAACACACCAGACTCCCATTGTCTGCAAACCAGATCAACACAGAAGAACGTTTGCCCAGCAAATCCTAAGGGCAATATTCCTTACACTGGTTTCTTATGCAAGTCTGGATTGAATGGTTTCATGTGACATGCCATGAAAAAGGCCTTTCAGGAATATCAGAGTTACCGGAATATGAGCAGTTGTTTCTTTATATTTTCTAATTCAGTTGCCATATGTACTGTGGAGCTGGACCGCTTACAGAATGTTTCCCCCGTGAACTGCCACAGTTCAGGAATCCTTTCTAAAAATATTTTCGTCTCACCTCTAAGAGATAATATCATGTAATACTTCTTCAACCTTGAGCCCATAGAATATGTATTGATGAAAAACATATCCTTAAGAAAATGTGGAAAACATTTTCAGCCAGGTGTTAGTGGAGATGCACACTGCTGCGTTTGCCTGCATTAATAGCATTGAAAAGCATTACATTCAAACGTGAAAGAGTTTTCTGAAGAGTATGCCGTATTCACGCACTGTCAGAAGGGCTTATTTCTCTAAGATCATTACAGAAAACAATAATAACTCTAGAATATTGTTTTCTACTATTGACAGACTGTTAAACCCTGCCTTCGCCCCTGACCTTTCAAGCCAAGCCTCTGCACCTAAATGTAAGGAATTGCACATTTCTTTAACAATAAAATCACAACCATCAGAGCTGGCATTACAAAAACAATCGCCGACCCCTGCATTCAACCTCGTGAAAGGCAGGCAACCATGAGAAAATTCACCAACATCTCAACCCCAGAACTGTGTAAGATTGTTACTCTGAGCAAACCATCATCATGCTGTCTCGACCCAATCCCTTCCCCACTCTTCAAGAGTGTTTTCAACAGTATCTCAGTTTCCGTCCTGAAAATTATTAACACATCCCTTGAAACGAGAGTTTGCCCTGAGGCCTTTAAAACTGCCGCTGTGAAACCTCTACTGAAGAAGCCTAATCTACACTGTGACATTCTTAGCAATTATAGACCCATATCAAACCTTCCATTTTTAAGCAAGATACTTAAAAAGGTTGTTTTCCACCAGTTAAACAACTTTCTAAATGAAAACAATATTCTAGAGAAATTTCAATCAGGGTTCAGAGCAAATCATAGCACAGAAACTGCTCTCACAAAGATAGTCAGTGATATGAGACTTAATGCTGATGCAAATAAGGTTTAGGTTCTGGTTCTCTTAGATTTAAGTGCAGCATTCGACACAGTTGACAATTAAATTATCTTAAATCGCCTTGAAAACTGGGTTGGTCTATTAGTTGGCCCCAAATCCAAAAGGGATGAGCTGCTTAAAAGACTTAAAAGTAACAAGTCTGGGTTTTATTTTAGACTCCGATCTAAGTTTTACATCCCATATAAACAAAGTGACCAAGGTGGCATTCTTTCACCTCAGAAACATTGCCAAGGTACGGCCATTCCTGACCCAGCAAGATGCTAAAAAATTAATTAATGCGTTTATTTCAAGTAGACGAGACTATTGCAATGCACTCTTTACTGGTCTTCCTAAAAAGTTCATTGAGAGGCTGCAGCTTATCCAGAACTCCGCTGCCAGACTACTAACTAAAACAAAGAAGAGAGAACACATCACTGCAGTCTTAGCTACACTGCACTGGCTCCCTGTATCTACCAGAATTGATTTTAAAGTCCTTCTACTTGTGTACAAAGCTCTAAATGGCTTAGGACCGGCCTATATCACAGATTCCCTGTCGTTTTATGCTCCTTCACGAGCCCTTAGATCCTCTACTGCTGGTTTTCTAGATACTCTAAACCCCACCCAAAAGAAAATTGGAGATGCAGCCTTCTTCAGCTATGCTCCCAAATTGTGGAACAGTCTACCCAAAGATATTAGAGAGGCAGGCTCTGTTGACATCTTTAAACGGCACTTAAAAACATATCTCTTTAACCTAGCCTTTTTCTAGCACCACGTCTTATTATATGCATGCTTCACATGGAGTCCCATATGCTGTTTTTAAATGACCTTTTATGCCCTTAAATGTCTTTTTTATCTGTCAGTAAATTGATGAATCGGGGAGGGGAAGTGTCCCCTATTTGATTGTTTTATTGTTTTAATTCATTATTTTATTTTCCTTGACATGCATTGCTTTTATTGAAGTTTTATTGTTTTATTGGCTTACTCTTAACACTCTTGTTTTATATCTTGTTTTACTTGGTCTGTGAAGCACTTTGCGCTGCATTTCAATGTATGAAAGGTGCTATATAAATAAAGCTTATTATTATTATTATTATTATTATTATTATTCATCTGAAACACACTTGGTAGGTGATAAAAAGATGCACGTTTGTTGGACATATTTTCACTGTCACTGTGAAAACCCTGTCCTTGTGTTTTTGGCACCACAATTCTGTGCTGTGGAACATTTGTACAGAGAAGGAGTATTACAGCCATAACAGGTGCCTTATGATTATTTATTTATTTGGCAGGTGTCCTTATCCTGGGAGATATTCAGAGCGTTGGGACATGAACCCACAGAATACAAATATTCAACAGGAAAGTGCAATACAGCCAGGGGTGTGAGCCGCAACTACAAGGCAACGCAGAGCTACAGTTTTCTGCTAAAGAAAACAGAACATGTACGTGTTGTGAATTCAGCATGAACTGTACTGCTAAATATGGATGGTTTGGACTGGGCCTTCTGTAATCTCGGTAGCAGGAGGTCAGCAGGTGTTCCTCAGGTGTGTTCCCGCTGCAGTCAGGGTCACTGTGGCGAGACCGGAGTGTGCTGTGGCCATGAGTGATCGGTGATGAGTGACGGGGGAAAGATGGATTTCTGCACAATGAAATATCCCTGGCTTAGGGCAGCTGCTTCATGCTAATGGACGTGGGCTGTCTCGGAGTGCACATGCGTTAGATTTAATGCTGCGCTTAGTTTCAATGTCCGTAATTTCTTTCAGTCATTTTATTTTGCGCTGCATTTATAAATAAAGCGTTCCAGTGTGTGACCGATTCATGATGAAGGGCGGTACTCTAAATCAAAGTAGATTTACGGCACCATTTCACCATGTGCATCAGCAAATGTATTTTTTTTTTTTTATTGTCAGCCACTCTCTGTACCGCCTGGATGTGTTTTGCACAAATGTGCGCAGGAGGTTAGTGAGACTGAGTGAGAGATTGCACACTTTTATGGGCTTGTGTTGTATTGTAACTCCTGGTAGCAATGCCAATATTTATTGTGCCAGTTTACCACTGGGATCTGATCATGTGATGAAAAAGACAGAATACTGTTCAGAACTACTTTGTGTCCTTGTAATTATAATAAAGAAACATTTTAAAGAATTTAATGCAGAATGCATGTTAAAGTTTGCGTATTTAATACGTTTCACAATGCTGACTTCCGTATTAATGCAATGTTCTTTCATTTTCTTATATAAAAATGCGGAGGTCCTATAGACGTTTCAATAAAAAATGAGCAAAATATACTCAAACGCTCAAATAAACTCAAGCATGCCAAATAACTATCGACAATAAAAAATGATACGGTTCATTTTCGTGACAGATTATTATTTTACGAAGACAAATGATGTTGACACTTACAGTCTACCTCAGTGCCCACCAAATCCAATGTCCCCTCAAAAGGCGTTTAAAAATTATGAGACCACAATAAAACGGGCATCATTGGCTGTGACCCTTCCGTCTCCCTGCTAAATTTACAGCTCTCCCTCAGAGAGGCGACACAGCCCTGGGGGAAGGGGTGGTCAAAGGCAATGTGTCTGTTATGCTTTAATTAGCTTAGCTAGTCTTCATGTTGGAAATAATGATATCAAAAAATACACTACATTATTTAATGCCATATAAAGGCCTACATTTAATCAACATCCAGCCAAAATGTGAACAACGTCCTGAAAAAGTCTACCATGTGCTAAAGCTTAATCAAATTATTTTGGCCCTAAAACATATAAAATGCGTGTAAGGAATTGGCCAAAAAAATGAACTGGCAAAAGGCATGTGCAGCTGACATCTGTGTGTAGGCGTATTCACTTTTAAAAGCCCAACTAGGGACGAACATTGACAATTAGCCCACGCTACAAATGTTTTGATACAGGGCATCAGTGTGTTGTTAATGAAATGTGTCTCTGCTTTGTATCGGTCTCCTCAAATAAACATGAAAGAAAGAAAGAAAGAAATGTCTCATGATCTCATCCTAAGGCCACACGTATGGCTCAATCGATGGGTGTGGCGATGGTAGGGGCGGAGTGGAGTGGAGTGGAGTGGAGTAGCAAAACGTAAACGTTTGGATCATCACATGGCAGGCAGTGTGGTATAGTGGTTAGGGAACTGGGCTTGTAACGTTAAGGTTGCAGGTTCAATCCCCAGGTGGGACACTGCCGTTGTATCCTTGAGCAAGGCACTTAATCTGAATTGCTTCAGTTAATATCCAGCTGTATAAATGGATTGTAAAGAAACTCTGGATAAGAGCCTCTGCAAAATGCCTGTAATGTAATGTAATGTCTCTGATGACCATCCATGGGGCCTAGCCTAGCTCTCCCACCTAGCACAGCCAGTGGTACAGATACCGGCCATTCATTTATCTAGCAGAGGAGTTATACAATCTACAGCTGAAATGTCCAGGAAATGTATGGGTTTGGGTGCCAAGCTTTGACCGATCTGCATTAATTTCCTAAGGACTATGGATGTCGCTGATAGCTGGACTTTACACTGCTTAATGAAACAAATATTGGTACAAACTCCTGTGTATGTGGTGCCCACATCACTCAAGAGAGCTTTGACAATATGAGCTTTTTGAAGACCCTTTTCCCTTAACCCATTAAGAAAGAGGCTTTTGTCCCATTAATAAATAGACGTGGGGAAATGAAGTGCCTTGACGGCACATTTTTTCCAGAAAACCCTCAGGTTTTAAGAGGTTGTGTAGAATAATTGCAAATGGATTTTAGGTCTAAATGGGTTAAGACAGAGGCTGTCCCATTTTAGTTTTGGTGGGTAAAAATATAGCTAATATTATTTTCACAGCTGTTCAAGCTAGCTAGCAACCTAGCACACTCCTGAGTTCGCTAACAGCTATAGCCAGCTATGGCTCGCGGATTAGCTAGCTAGCTAATGTTACCAGGCAGCTACAACAGTCGTTATCTCTAGTGGCATTCCTATTTTAGTTTGCATGCCAGCTACCTAGCGAACTACGTAAAGATAAATGATAAATCAGAACTGATTGTGGGGCCAGGGAACAAGCTGGTGCGTTTTTATGTGACAAGGCTTAGTTAGGTAGCAATTTCTACACTGGCTTGTGTAAGTTAGCAATGGTCACTTGCTGATAGGAAATCTCTGTCCTACTTGGTTTAAATATTGACATCATGACATTGCTACTAGCTCCAGGTTGGCACATTCCCCCACATGACATAGTCTCATTCAACCACAACCCACTCCAAGTTGCATTTTTTAAATATGAACATAAGGAGGGTTGGCCAAAAATCCCTCACTGGAGTGGGCCTTTTACGCAATTACATTTTTGTCAAGTTCTGGAATCACAAAAAATTTTGATTAATCACAACTAAATTGCATAACTGTTTTTTGTTTTTGTTTTTTTAGAAGAAGATATATATTTTTTTTTTTTACATTTATTTGTAAGTCAATGGCCTGAATTTATTTAGCATAAACAAACTTTGGAAAGTTGATTTTGAACTCTCCAAACACTGTTTAATTTCACTTCCATAACAAAGTTTAATTTATTTGTCAAATTTTAAGTTTATTATTAAGTCAAAGTTAAGGATAAATGTTGATTGAATCCAAGGCAAAGTTAAAGAAAAGTGTTGATTCGAATGTAAACCGTTAGCAGTCTCGCCTAAGCGTAATGAATGATGTGTGCGTGGTGAGGCGTGGGTAGAAGGCAAGAGAAGTGGCAGAGGCAGTGGGGCAAGGACACAGTGGAGGGAGATGTGCTGTGACCATCTGATGAGTTGGGTGCTAATTAAGACCAGGCTCATGGTTGTCCGATTAACATATCTCTGCTCAGGGTAATTGGAAGGGATACACATCCAAATTAGCGAGCAGCAATGAAGCCATTTACGGTAGCTCGCAAGATGAACTTCACACGCTGAGAAGCAGATGCGACCAAGAGCCTCTTCATATCCCACTTCTCATGGTGTTAATAACTGGCGGAGTGGAAAAGGCTCATTTGCTTTAATGCTTCAGGCTGTCCAATTAATATCCCAATGTTTCCAAAATATGTTAATTATTCCTTCTGTAAATGCAGTGTATGTGTATAAATCTTGAGGTTAGAAATACAACCAATTAATTGAATTATGTAAAATTCAGCTTCTTATAATTGTGCAATCCAAAGATAATCCAAGAGCCCAATGTAGTGAATAATGATCATTAATTCAATTTACCACATTATTAATGCTGTTATTGATTTTCACTGGCAAATCAATTATTCAGAAAAAATATTTTGAACCAGTTGTTTGCTTATCAAGCTGATAAATGTGTATACATTATTAAGTAATTACATCTTCTGTTATTGATCTGTATATTTCTCTGCACTGAAATGAATCACCAGATTATTTCTGTCATAAATTTTCTGTCCAATTTACATTAAACTGTATGTACAATGTACAATTACACTTGGGCTAAGCACAATTGACATTACATTACTGGCATTTGGCTTCCCATGGAGATATGAGTTCCATTCAGCCTAGTGACATTTATCATTCATATTATATATATATATATACGTATATTTAAAAAAAAAGTTGTTCCTCTAAAAACAATGTTTATATAGCCTTACTTTTTAAGGCCTTACTTGGATGACACATACATTCGTTTTTTTAACTATGCAATCAGCGAGCAGAAAATGGCTTGATTTGTTTATTTTATTTTCTTTCTTCTTCCCCATTCTGGTTTTTGCCTTGAACTTAAGTGACATTTCACCATGAGTGTCAGTCAATTACCAACAGTCCAGCTGGTAACTATGGCAATCAGCACTGCCAAAGAATGCAGCACAACAACTTTTATTACTGGAATACGTTGTTTGCCTAAACAAATGTAATGACAACATTATTCACCATTTATGGATGGTTCTGTGTGGTTCTGTGTGGCTCAGTAGGCAGAGCATGGCGTTGGCAACGTTTAGGTTGTGGGTTCAATTCCCACTGGGACCACATATACTGAGAAATGTATTAATTCATTACTGTAAGTCACTTTGGATAAAAGCGTCTGCTAAATGGCATATATTATAACACAGGTGATGTGGCCGGTTTTAGACTTAATCCCTCACCATTCACATGGCACACTGACAGACACGGCCAGCTTACTGAGCTAAATACCCAAGTGCACAGCTAATCAACCAATCATAATCTTTGCTTGAGGTTGAGGTCGCCATCTGTGATTGGCTTTCCCCTGCTGTCGAATGCTACTCTGTGTATGTGTTTTATCTGTAAATGTATGTGGTTTATTGATAATATTTTATGTCTATTCAAAAAGAATAATTCAATAAATAAAACATAGGCCAGGATTCAATTAACATCTGTCCCTAGCTTGTGTGACTCACAACTACCTGCAATTGTTTGGTCTTTTCCATTACAAACACAATTTGCAAAGTTATTGCTGAACTCAAAATGAACATGCCAAACTGTGTCAAACTTGGGAAGACTTGCATTGTCTTGTGAGTCTATTTTAAGGAATACTGTTGATCTGATCCAAACCTATGTTTTCAGAAAAATACAGTACTGAAATACCAGTATCAATTATACAGACATGCCGGAAAGTCTGCACACCCCTTTCACCCTCTCCACATTTCATTGCGTTACAGACTTATTCTACAACTCTGAAGCTCTCTTAGAGTGGCCATTGGGTTCTTGGTCACCTCCCTGACCATGTCCCTTCTTGCCCGGTTACTTAGTTTGGCCAGACGGCCAGCTCTAAGAAGAGTTGTGGTGGTTTCAAACTTATTCCATTTCACAATGATGGAGCCCACTGTTCTCCTGGGTGCTTTCAATGCTTTAGCAATGTTTTTATACCCTTCCCCAGATCTATGCCTCAACACAATTATATCTCGGAGGTCTATGGAGAGTTCCTAGGACTTCATGGCTTGGTTTTTACTCTGACATGCACTGTCAACTGTGGGACCTTATATAGACAGGTGTGTGCCTTTCCAAATCATGTCCAATCAATTGAATTTACCACAGGTGGACTAGAATCAAGTTGTAGAAACATCTCAAGCAGTATCAGTGGAAACAAAATGCACCTCAGCTCACTTTTGGGTGTCATATCAAAGGGTGTGCACACATGATATTTTACATTTAGATTTTTAATAAATTAGCACAAATGTCTAAAAACCTGTTTTCACTTTGTCATTATGGGCTATTTTGTGTAAAATTCTGAGACAAAAAATGAACTTAATCTATTGTAGAATAAGTCTGTAACGCAATGAAACGTGGAGAGGGTGAAAGGGGTATGCAGACTTTCCGGCTTGACTGTATATTTTAAATAATGCAGCTCCTGTTTCATAATGTTGTTGTCTGTGCAACAACCACCTGTCACCACAAATGAGAGAAGATGGTCTTATGGACCGATGAATCAAAATTTGAAATCTTGAAATTTTGAAAGGTTTTTGTAGGCCGTCGAGTAGGCGAAAGGATGGTTCCTCAGTGTTTGACACCAACTGTCAAACATGGAGGAGGAAGCGTGATGGCCTGGGGCTCTTTTGCTGGATCCAGAGTCGGCAACTTGCACAGAGTGACTGTTAACCCACGTTAACCCATTACTTGTTCTCTGAAAATGACATTTTTATTTGAAATGTAATTATCTTTCAGTTTTTGAAAAACTTAACCTCTGGCAGTTTACTGCTTACTTTTGTACCATTTCAGGTCATTCACTGGACTTGAACTGCTTAAATTTCAGTAAAAACAGAAAAATGGGGGTGTTCTAAAACTTTTGACCGGTAGTGTAATTATTCAAGAACACACATTCACAGTTTAAAATTAACACAGAAAAAGAAAATATTCGAGCACACAAAGGACAAAGAGTTCACCTTAATTCGACACTTGCTGAAAAATGGGTCACGAATCGCAGGTCATGGGACTTCATCACTGCCCTTGTTCTCATGTGGAGTTAAAGTGGTCAGTGACCCTGACTGCTGGAAGGACATGAGATGATACAGCGGTGGAGTTTGTGACCCGTATGGAATTTGGGACAGTCCCACAGCAAAGATCCAATTCTGCATCTAGATTTGTATCTAATCAGACTCAGAATGTGGACCGGGAACTCCTTATCTGATATCACAGAATGCTCACAGTTTCAAAATTGTAGGTGCACCAGTAGGCCTGGCTTCTGGGGCCGTCGGTTGGTGGGTGGGAAGTCACCTGCCCCCCCCCCACTCTGCATTCCAAAATAAGGCATTTTAACTACAGCAAAGAAACTGGCTTACATCAAATAAGTTTGCTTAAAGCAAAGAAGCAGAAGATCAGTTTTAACATCACAAAATTTTTTCCCATTTTGACACAAATTATTTAATTTGAATTGTACAAAGGCAACACCTACCATAAGATCAAATAATAATAATAATAAAAAAAATTCCACTCATGGGTAAGTGTTATTTATATCTCCACGCTTTTAAGTAATGAAAAACAAGCAAACACATGTTCACAATAGTTTTCAAGGTAAGCTATATTGCCTCCTCCATAGTTCACCAGCTGTCACTGCCAGTGTTTGGTACAGTAAGCAGGGAAATGGGATGGCACAAGAGTTACTGTTTCCTCCCCCTCCAAGGCTGGCAGCAGCATCGCCAGCTCCTGTCTGCTGAAGCCCATTCTGGCACGGTGCCCCAGGACCAGCCAGTGTCACTTTCTTATAGTATAGATCACTAGAGTTTTCTTATAGTATAGATCACTAGAGTTTTTTCACATTTTAGTCCATTTATTTTGGCTCACCTGAAGCACCAACAACAATAAACTTGAGAGGTGAAAAATATATGGACATAAAGTGAACGCACACAATTTATGTGTGGGCTAATTTCACCTTTGAACATGTTCATTACAGGAAGAAAAAAACCTTCTCTACTCTAATATCACCTTCTCTAATAAAACCTTCTCTAATACCACCTTCTCTAATAAACACCTTCTCTAATAAACACCTTCTCTAATATCACAACCTTATGCTGTGGCCTGTGGCTCCTCCACATTTGAGCAGCACATCTCCTTGTTTTTCTCACGTTCCATGACAGGATTAGAAGATTCTGTTTAAATTAAAAACGTATGGCATTTGCTCTATCCTTGTTGCACTGTGGCCAGATTAACTCTTTTAGCCACTTGTATCCAAACAGTCCTACCGAGTTTCCCGCAAGGATTTGTACTTAAACAGTCCTGTTTGTTGCACAATGGGTCTGTTACATTTTAACACTGTTAAAGTCTGACTTTTAATGTCTGATGATCCCTAAAATGTGTATGATTTGACAGCCATATATGACTGTTATCCACAGATATGTGCACAAACCCAGAAAACAGTAAGTACATGGCATTTAACCTTATACATTAATATAATTCCTTTACAATGAGCAGCTGCACTTTACCAATAGGGTTCCATGTTTTAACTTTCCAAATGAGCTAACACAGATTAATAACATTCACTTATTATGAAAGTAATGGTGACACAACGCATCATTTATTAAAATAAGACATTACACGATTCTAATTCAGACGTTGATTCTCCTTAATGATTTGTGACCTACAACCATACATCTCTTAGACAGTCGCTAGGCAGTTTTGCATACTGTGCAGTATTCTTACACAGACTAAAATACAGCAGTGTTACCAATAAATACACAATAATATTA
The DNA here is from genome assembly GCA_029706075.1 of Aldrovandia affinis. Lineage (NCBI taxonomy): Eukaryota > Metazoa > Chordata > Actinopteri > Notacanthiformes > Halosauridae > Aldrovandia > Aldrovandia affinis. The sequence continues at coordinate 901,278 of JAINUG010000254.1, read as the reverse complement.
GCATTGCATCAGCATTCATACAGAATAGCTCAATTAATTAAAGTAGCTTCAAGGCAATGTTAGAAATTGGAGCATGGATAAATTCTGCTGCACTTGATGCTCTGGCCCTTTGATGTATGCCCCTCATGACAGATTTGAGTCTGTCCTGTCACGAGTGAAAGTATATTCCATATCCATTTTGTTCCTTTTTTTTTTTGCCCAAAATCTTTTTTTTCTATAAATCGACGTTACACAATGGTAACTTTCAAATCTGCGCCCTTGAAATACAAAAGTATCACTTGCTTCTAAACACGAGTCAAAATGAATATAAAATATCCATCGAATTCATTACGATAAATAAACTGTGCAAGCATACTTTATAATGATAAGAGCTAGCTTAGTATTGTGGTGTATTCAATATTTATTTAGTGAGGATGGTAGTCGGTAGAAACAAAACACAAGGCAGGACAACAGATTTGTCAATAATTACAATGTTTAGGAACATCTATCAACAAACTCATTCTAATCAGGGCACTGTATCTCTAAAACACACAATAACAAATTACATGAAAGAATTTCAGGAACGCAAAAAGGGAAAAGCAGAAAGCAAATCAAATATTGTCGTAGCCGGTCTCCTGCTGAGCTCCTAATGATCTCTAGACAATCAGCCTCTTCCTCGTGTCGAACACAAATCCCCCACGTGTGGTGCAGGATGATAGCACTCTACAATCAGCAACATCCTTTACCTATCAATATAGACTGCATTTTAAAGGACCCGGCGCAAAAGCATGATGGAAGTCTGGATTTCAATCCCACAAACCTCTAGTCTGGAATCCAGTTATCGAAATTCTATGTCATGCATTCCCTACAAATATGCGATACCCATGCAAAATGCCCGAATCTCACACTGGCTTTACCTTCCTCTGAAGCGTAACCAGAGGAGGATCAATTTAACGTGTGATTTGCTCTCCGAAGGAACTTCGGTTATCGGGTGGGGACATTTTTGTTCACAGGCAATCACATTTCCCGGAGTTCTGATCATTTTAGGTCTGGTATGAGCTGCAGAGATGTGGAATGTTATTTCCCCTCTTTCTAAGGCCATGGGTTAAGAGTTGTAGATGCAGTAGATACACACCTATGTTTGCTAATATTCACACTGTGTGTAATAATGCTTTTGAATAATCCCTGTCCCTTTATGTTTATCCATGTACTCTAATATTCTGCTTACTGTGCACTTTTTTGTGAGCAGCGTATTATTCAGTTAAATAGCCATGCATAGCAGACCAAGTTGTGATTCCTTTTTTTTTTTTATCACGTAGAGTAACCGTGTGGAAAGGATTAACATTCCAGTGCTGAACTTTGCAGTCATGGATGAGTGAGGAGATCGCTTTGGTAACCTTGGCTGTTAAACTTTTTCGAGATACCAGGGAGAACACTTCTGTGAGAGCAATGTTAAGGGACAGCCATAAATTATTGAATATACATAACATGTGGTGGCTTATATTTTAAACATATGTACATGCACAACGTGTGTGCATATACAGAATATGCAAATGTTAAAATGCACAAAATTACCAAACATTTAAATGGATGGTTTTTGACTGTTTTAACACTTAAATAATAGAAATCATAAGTAGGATTCCATGTGAAGTCGAGCTACTTGGGTAGTGTTGTAGGCAACAGTGACTGCTAGCTATTTCCCCTTCCACTCAGAGAACGCAGTTGCTTTTAGCTAATTCAAGAAATGGTGTAACATTAGTAATTAGAACACCAGCCTTAGCAACCATACCTGTAAGTTATAAAACTGTTCTTCTGAAGAGAAAAAAAGAAGAAGCAATAAACATAAGAATGAAGCAGCTGTGTAATACCAGATATGAGTCAGAGCACTCACACTCACACCACCGTATCTATGGTTCCACCTTTCTGGAGACGACAGGCTGCGAGACAGCAATCTGAACTCACTTCCACTGTAATGCATTACACGGTGCATACAGGATATTCCTTAACAATTAATTGTATTTTCCCGCACACAATCGCACATGATTTCAGGAACACCCTTTCACAGGAAGCATACAGTGGCCCACTCGTGGCTTGCCTTCTGCACAGCTGCCCACCAGAGTTTTGCAAGTTGGCACTGCAGCAGTGCGCCGGTGGACGGTCAAGGCGAGGCAGTCGAAAGGAGGTTCAGCAGTTAAGATTTAAATGCAGTAATGCCTTATGCTTTCAATATAATACAGCAGCATACTGGTACATTCATGTTATTTGATATATATATATATGTACACACATATGTATATACAAGTTCAGCAGAAGGGAATTATCGTAGAACACAAATGCTTTAAGGCAGAAGGTTTTATTAATACAAGCAGGATGTTGCTTTAGGAAGGTGGCAGTTAGGAGGGTTTGAATGCACCTCAGTCTCAGGGTTGGGGTCCGGAGGCGGGGTCACACCTGGCCTTAAGGACAGGGTCGTTGAGCCCCCTACTGGACATCAATTTCAAGGGAGAGAATGTGAAAGTTTACAACATGAAAGAAAGGTGGTGAGATGCTGGAAAGAGCTGGCGCGTGGTAGGAGAGGTACATGGAGAATTTATACCTGTTGAGAAAATTGGTTTCAGCCGGTTGAAGGATTTGTCAGAGGTTGTCTGAAAATGTATCTTGCGAATCTTTGTTTAGAGACTCCAGTAACTGCCAAGATAAAGGAAACCCCAACATAAAGTGTCTTAATAGGGCGGTGGGCCACCAAGAGCTGCCGAAACAGCTTCAGTGCACCTTGGCACAGATTCTACAAGTGTGTGGAACTCTGAAGGATGTAACACCATTCTTCCATGACTAATTCCATCATTTGGTGTTTTGTTGATTGTGGTGGAAAACGCTGTCTCAGGCATCGCTCCAGAATCTCCCATAAGTGTTCATTTTCGTTGACAGCTGGTGACTATGATGGCCATGGCATGTGGTTTACATCGTTTTCATGCTCATCGAACCATTCAGTGACAACTCATGTCCTATGGATGGGGGGCATTGTCATCCTGGAAGAGACCACTCCCATCAGGATATAAATGCTTCACCACAGGATGAAGGTGATCATTCAGAATGGCTTTGTATTTATTGGTGTTTACCTTGCCCTCTAAGGGGTTGGGTGGACCTAAACCATGCCAGGAAATGCACCTCACACCATAAGAGACACCAGTATCCTTTATTTACTGTTGAAGTGTTTCCTTTGTGTTGGCAGTTACCTGTGTATATTTCTCTTTCCCTTTGTTCAAATTAAAATGCACTTCATAACGCCGTAGCAATGCAGTGGAAACAACTGATAAACATGCTCCATTAAAGTGACTCTTCAACATACGTACCACAGGAGTGGGATATTCAAAAGCAGAACCTTTTATTATTCTTGGGGGCCGATGGAACCCGGAATCCAGAGCGTATCAATTTTGTGAACTGAACAGCCTATGGCAGAATTAACTGAATGCCCCAATTAAAATGGAATGTGAAGGGGTTACCAGTATGCCTTTTTTTTTATGTGAGTTTTTGGGGAAAAATGTATAAATAATACACGCAATGAACATTTAATAATTTAGGGAAAACTAACTGTGACGACATTTCTATCATGTAAATGTGTACATATATACCGGCAGACAGCGACACCTCACCGATGATGGCATCGATGCGCTCCTCCGTTTGGGAGAGCTTATCTGCTGTTCCTTGGCCTCGTTCAGTGTCTCTCATTTTTTGCCTGCATGCGGTTATTCGTTTTTTAGTTTCTAGTTTCATATCGAACCATTTAATTTTGGCTTCTTGTACATTTCGTCCAACGGATGAAATGCTATTAACTTGTCTTGTGACTTCTTGCCCAATTTGGACCTTTTGTGGAGCAGAAACCCCACAGCTTCTGCTACTGAATAATACATTCTTGTTACAGTATCTAGTATTACCTCCACCTCTGCGTCTGAGAAATTATTATTCTTCTGCCTCTGACGCCATTTCTCACTGGATACGATTGAAACTAAGTGCCTCTGAATGTTTGATAAATGTGGCGGAAGTTGTTAGTTTGTATAATTTTATGGGGAAACTTATGTGCATATTTACGAAATTATTGATAAATGCGGCCCAATGCATGTAATTTAGAAAAATCTGTTGATTTGTTTTGTTTCTACTTTCATTCAGTAGCATTCATGAAACAGATGCTTTATATATATATCTGAAATGTCACTATGGATGACAAAAAAATAAGATTTTTTTAGAGAGCTAGACAATTCCAGTTTGGTTTGAGCAACCATAAAAATAAGCATGTTCATGTCTGATCCTTCTGCTTCACCATCGGTGTTGGAGTTGTGGTATATGCCCATATATGATACCAAAACATAGGGAAGGGATTTTCCCTTCACGTCAGTGAGACATCACACAGCATAACTCGATATTGGTGTTCCTTTTTTCATCGCAGAGTTTGATTAATCACTTTTCACGATTGCTGAGCTCACAGACTGAATTTGTGAAGAAAAAATCGCATAACACTTACTTTTAATTGTGACTCAAATTTAAGGACAACCGTTGGTTGAATCCAGGCTCATGTCTCAACTGACTGAAATATATAACCCAAGAGTCATGGTATAAGCAAGGAATTCACTTTTTCTCATTTCTTTTTTTGCTTGTTAAGGTTCTCCGTTGGTTGTCCTCCATTAAGTATACGCCAAGAGAACAAGTAACACTGCACTATTCCTCAAGTATCTACTGGCATGACCAGTCTCATAAATCAGATCAGAAAAAGGTTGTTACGTGTAAATTAACTCATTGAAGTTTCTCACAGGAGGAGATGTTGGACCTATTGATTGGACCATAATTCTACACAGCGATTCAGTCACAATGATTAGTGCCCATAGCAATTCATGGCCATTTGACACAAGAAGCATGTGTGTTCCAACCCTTATCCTCAACCATTACTGTAGGCACTATAAAATATGACATAAACAGCACAGTAAACACTATGACACAGTTAATGTCAGCAAAGTGAAACATGGACACACCAAAGACATCTATAAAAAACACTATGTGAGATAGAGTGCAACCATATCCACTGCACACCGATGGATATAATTTGTTTTTCACAAGCATGCAATTTATAATTAGACCACACCAAGGTAGTGGTAGTAAGCGGTAAAAAGATGGCTAACCTCTGGACGTGACCTGGGGGAGAGGTGAAGAGTGAAGCATCCGGAGCACAGATAAAACAAGAATCTAATTAAATGATTTAATTTAACTCCCATTACTTATTTCTTTCACCATTCATTACTTCTAATTACACCAGTGTGTATTGCATGGATCATGCTTCCAGCTCAGTGCAGTCTGTAAAGCAACGTTTTAAAATGATAATTATTATATATGTATGAGGATTATAAACTACTACTACTACTGCTTTCATAATGTATCATTCTATTGAGTAGAAGGAGCTATTTGAAGCCTTTTTAAAATATCTATTTATAGAATTTCTGCAGGTAGGTAGATTGATAATCCAAAGGATGAAGGAGCTTGCCAACAATATTCATGATTGTTACTGTATATTCAGCTGTTTTTTTAACTCACAAAAGAAAACAATAGATGGCCATTTCAAATCTCAAACATCAAAAATTAAAACTAGAGTTTGACAAAGAGGATGGAAATGCAGTTTAGAGCGCCTGCAATACATGTTTTATGATTTGACAGAGGCATTTATATTCATATAAAACTATTATAATCCAAAAATGCGTGCATTTCTCAACAAGCATGTGATGATACGAACAATAATAGTATTGCTAGTCAACTTCAAAATTTACCACATACAGCCAATATGCACCAACACATTGGACTGTATATCTGTTGTTAAGGGCGAATCTATAGATGTTAAAGATCAGTACGTTCTGCAGATTTTGTGCAGATAGAATACTATGTATTTACACTCACTTCAGCCACTCATTCTTCCACGGTGGCAGAAGTCATTGTGAATGTTTTAAATGTATATGGATTTGGATATGGATTGTATATGTATATGTATGCGGCCAGAGGTACTGCTCCCCCTTACCTCCAGTCACTCATCACTCCCTACACCCCTCCCAGACCCCTCCGCTCCGCCTCCTCTGGTAAACTGACTGCCCCATCCCTCTGGGCGCCTGGCAGCCGCTCCTCGCGGTCTCGCCTCTTCTCTGTCCTGATCCCTCGCTGGTGGAACGACCTCCCACAATTGGTCAGGACCGCGGAATCACTTGCAATCTTCTGCAGGAGACTAAAAACCCACCTCTTCAGACTCCACTACCACTGAACTCTGTCCATCTAGCTAAATTGTCTTCACCACTGTGTACTTGTTCAACACTATACTCCCAGAAAAAAAAGTACACTAACCTTTTCCTTCCCGGTGTTACAGGTATGGTACGCAGCTGCCTGCAATGATGTCTATCACTGTATTACTGCACTGATCTCTTGCGCGAACTGTGATTGTTCCTACCATGTATTAATGCACATCTTGTAAGTTGCTCTGGATAAGAGCGTCTGCTAAATGCTTAAAATGTAAAATGTTAAAAATGTATATGTTTATGTATTGTATAAATGTGGCTTTGTCTCAGATAATGTGAACTACAGGTTTAAGCATATGATGATATTCCGCTGGGTTCAATTAACATTTTGTTTTACTTAAAAAATGAAAAGTAAGTGTTTGTTTTTTCTCTTCGTGAACACAGTTTTTCAAGTGAATTTTGCCCCTCGCTGAACTCGGCAAACTGTATTTGTGAAGAAAGAAAATCAAACGAACAAAAATGTTAATTCACAAAGCAGGGAATAAGATGCTTGTTGAAGCTTGAGGCGAAATCCTGTGAAAGCGTGATGGCTGTGATCTCTGTGATTTTGGGAGTCATTTTTTGCGATGGTCTCATCAACATGTGTTTTGGGTCCCTTCGCTCACGGAAATAGTTCATAGGAGTTCAATTAAATAAAAATCGTAACTTCATTGCGTTTTCCTCGCTGCAAACTAATCAGTTCATTGCTGAGCATCTGTAAAGTAGTCACACACAGAGTCCAGGATCACTAGTCTGTGGAAGAAGCCAACAAACCTAACCTGTACAAGATCTGAAAGTGTTTAGAAAACTGGGTTTTCCATAGTATTTTTTAGCAGACGCTCTTATCCAGAGCGACTTGGTAGGAACAATCATAGTCATAGTTTGCGCAAGAGATCAGTGCAGTAATACAGTGATAGACATCATTGTTGCCAGTTGTATGAAACACTGGGAAGGAAAAGGTTAGTAATTATTATTATTATTATTATTTTAATTTGAATGAGGTGTAAGCAAGGATACATATACAAAAAGTATTGAACAAGTAGGCAGTGGTGATGACATTTGGCTAGATGTACAGAATTCAGTGGTAGTGGAGTCTGAAGAGGTGGGTTTTGAGTCTGTGCGGAAGATTGCAAGTGAGTCCACGGTCCTGACCGATTGCGGAATAATAGGTAATTATATTGTGGATAATTTTACCGCCCTCAGGAGGTCCATTTGAAATGTGCAAGCAGGTGACATTCTATTAAAATAATTTATTAACAAGATAGCTTAATTTGGTTTTCACATTGTGAACAGGACAAATTGAATGAGAGGAAAAGTAAATGTTCTTTATTTGTTCAGCTTGGCTGTAGACCACAATGCAACACTGTGTGAATTTAAAGAAAAAAAACCTCTCATGTAAAAGTAATTTTTAGTTTTGCAAGTTATTACTAAAGTATAATAAGGTGTTATAGTTGCCTGTTCCAATGTAAAAACCTCTTTATCACACACACATATTGAATAAATGTTCTGAGCTTAAATGCACACATGGTGTGATCCTTTCAGCAACAGTACAGGTGGACTGGGAGCTAATGATGTATTAACTTACGAAAGGGGACTTAGCATACAGCCATTGTGTAGAAAAAAAGAATGAATAAAAGTACATATCCTTTGATTCACTGCTGCTGTTTAAATATCGCTCACAACTGAAAATACTATCCTGCCATCAATGCTCAGCGGACTCTCTAATCCATACTATGTGAACACTGAAGTAGCCTGCTCTTCCACGGTGAGAATAAGAGCTTTGAAATATCATTATAAAAACCATCCTGTAAATGTGTCAACTCTGCAGGTCAGAGGTGGGACGAGTCTCTGAAGGTCAGACAATAATAGCAGGTCTCCAGAAACGCATCCTCTCAACTGTTACAGCGAGCCAGAGTGGGCAACCACAATTAATGGGGAGAACATGGTTCTCTGCCACTGTGCCTTGTGACAAACACAGCGCCGGGGCTGAATTAGCATTCAGGGGAGTGTGGAGAAAGCGGTAAATGAAGACAGGGCAGGACCTTAACAAACAAAGTTCATTGCCCCCTTCACCTCATTTAAATGCACTTCTTCTCCTGCATCAATGGCCATGCTGATTATTCAGGAAACGCAATGGTTTGCATAAGCTCCCCAACGAATGAAACAGTGCACTGTTTATTTGAAATATTTTGTAGTGGCTTCTAATCGAGGCCAACTTAAACCCACCCTAACCCCATTAGAACAGAGCTGCCAGTCACTGAACTCCCGGTCATAGTCAGCGAATCACATTCATTAATGGGAAAAATATTAGTTTTGCTACAGTATGTGCAAGAGAAAAACCATTTACTGGTACCTGGAGTGGGAATAAATGTGTAGAAAATCAAAGCGCAAAGCAGAATCATGTTTCACTGTTATTTGTGGGTGCTTGTTTTTTTGGCCACACAGTTGGTTACTTACAGTTACACAGTGTATGGAAAATAAATACAAAATAAATACAAGGTTGTAACAAGCACAGGTCTGGGTGGCAAAGAAAAGAAAGACAGAAGAAAAGCCGTTGGAAGCGGGTTTGATTATGAATTATTATTCACAATTGCTCGGAGCCACAATATGAGGTTATGCTGAATGTGCTACTCTTGCACTTAGGGGCACTGTGGTTTCAGAGTGGCGTTTATTGAGGTTATCTGGCAATCTTTGGGTGTCTATTGGCAGAAAGATGTTGCTTGATAAGGAGCTCTGAGCTGTTCTGGCCTCGGGAAGCTTTGCGCTTTTTGGTGGGATTGGCTGGGTACTTACTTTTATTGCTTTTGAGCTGTTCTGGGTTGAAAAGGGGTAATTTAATGGGGATTTGAAAATGTTCCCTTTTGACCTACACGTTTAAGGGGAAATATGTATTTATTTATTTGTTGAAACTAGTGACCGTACAAGTAAATTGAAAACTAAATATGTAGTAAATGAGTCTGTACTTAAGGACGTTTTTATACACAAAAGGACACAGAGTTATAAAGGGGGAGGGCGTAGGGGTCATGTTTCTTCTCCCTGGAGCTTAGTGAGAAGGTGTATGAGTAATGTTTCCAAATCTGGCCGTCGAAGCGCTGCAGTCTAAATGGACTTCCTTTCATAATCGCTTTTTCTGTACAGAAACGAGTTGGTGCAGGGGGTTATCACTAATCACATTGGGACATGCTATCTGGGGACATGGACATGTGTGTGTGTGTGTGTGTGTGTGTGTGTGTGTGTGTGTGTGTGTGTGTGTGTGTGTGTGTGTGTGTGTGTGTGTGTGTGTGTGTGTGTGTGTGTGTGTGTGTGTGTGTGTGTGTGTGTGTGTGTGTGTGTGTGTGTGTGTCAGAAATGGAGTGTCGATCTCAAAACCACATAAACATGGTCTTGGTCTTGGTCTTGGTATTTGCTCTCGGACAAGACCACGCTCTCTCTCTCCGGCATGCTTAAGATGGTCACTTCATTGGACCACTATTCTGTGCCATAGCAGTCGCCACCATGGAGAATTAACCGTTGCAAGCTGTTTGGTTGAGTATATGAGTAGGGATCTGCCTCAAGGCGAAAATGTCAAATGATGGAAATGTTCACCTATCTGTTCCCCTAAATGCAAATAATTAAATGTATATCAGTCTACCAACACCCAAAATATAGCTGAGAATAATAATGAGCCATCCACCAATATCTGCAAGCTAGAAGTTCATAGCTAGCTAGATAGGTTACTTAGTTGGCAACAATTATTTATTAAGTTAACAGTTAGCTTGCTACAATGTTAGCTATTTAGCTAAGAGGCTAGCACAAAAGGTGCTAATAGGACTCCGGTAACTACATTTACATTTTAGGAATTTACCAGACGCTCTTATCCAGAGCGACTTACAAAATGTGCATTAATACATGGTAAGATCATAGTCTGCGCCAGATATCAGTGTCGTGATACAGTAATAGACATAATCGTTGGCAGCTGCAAACCATACCTGTAACACAAGGAGGGAAAAGTTTGTTTTTTGGGGGGACAGTTATCAACATAGATACATATTACAAAATGTAGTATTGAACATGAAAGTTCAAAATATGGTCGTGATGACAATTAGTGGTAGTGGAGTCTGAAGAGGTGGGTTTTGAGTCTCTTGCGGAAGATCGCAAGTGATTCCGCAGTCCTGACCGATTGCGGAAGATCGTTCCACCACTGTGGGGTCAGGACAGAGAAGAGGCGAGACCGTGAGGATCGGCTGCCGGGCGCCCGCTGGGATGGGACAGTCAGTTTAGGGTGTAGGGCAGTGGTCTCAAACTCAGTGCCACGGAGGGCCATGTGTATGCTGGTTTTTACTGCAGCCTCCGCTTTTGATTAGATAATTAGTTCCATTATTTGCTAAATTATCATGTTGGCTTGCATATAATGTATATAAAGTGAAATTAAATATTTTTGTTATCTAAATAATAATTGTTGAGTATATTCTGTGCTTTAACTTCAAGAATGCAGAGAGGTGCATGCATATGGCTAAATGAGTAGTTGAGCCAATTAAGGCAGCAGTAATTGGTTGGAATGAAAACCTGCATACACACGGCCCTTTGTGGCACTGGGTTTGAGACCACTGGTGTAGGGTGTGATGAGTGACTGGAGGTAGGAGGGACCAGTTCCTCTAGCAGATTGATAGGCCAGCACCAGTCATTTAAATTTGATGCATGCTGCAATAGGGAGCCAGTGAAGAGAGGAGAGTAGAGGGGTGACATGTGTGTACTTATATGTTGGTTGAACACCCGACGTGCGGCAGCATTCTAGACCAGTTGCAGTGACTTGATGGCACAGACCGGTAGGCCTTAGCTTGCTAACCAGTTAGCTAGTTTACCTATAGTGAAGGTAGCCCTGCTACAACCAAAATGTGGCCTTACATTAAACCCGACCCCTTCCTGTCAGTGACAGAGTTCTCAAAGATGATGCCACTGCCTGTTCTGCATTCCCTGCTGGACCCTGATTGGCTTCAAGCACTTTTATTGTCATCCACAAAACTACCAAACTGGTCGGAGGAGAGAAATATTCTGTTTGCGACAGCTGAAACTAGCAATTACACTTCTGTCCGTGCGCGTTTTCACTACCGCCCTCCCCAGACTAGATCTAACAGCCCTGTAATGGTAATATGTTTTAAAATGATAAATGTAGGACTTAATTTATAATGAAAGCCTCTCAGTCCTGATATTCTCAGCAGTGTCTGTGCTTACGATTCCCTTTTAATGTAATCATCTGACTGTTTTTCCCCACACATAAGCAGAATTTCCATGTTCCAGTCAGTGAGTGATCTCCAGAAATATTCTTTTTGGATACATTATTCGTCTCTCCAGAGTTCCATAGATGCGCAATTTGCTGTTTCCATTGCTCGAATGCTAAATCTATTTTCAGTAAAGTAGTGCATATGTATTTTTCTGTGTCTGCGTGTGTGTGTGTGTGTGTGTGTGTGTGTGTGTGTGTGTGTGTGTGTGTGTGTGTGTGTGTAATATGACTGCAATTATAGTTGTTATATGCCAAATCATAATGTAAAACCTCACCTGAATATTATTATGTTAATTGGGTCATGAACTGGCAATAATTAATTTAAACCACTGAAATGATTGGGGGTGTATTACAATAGGCCAGACCTGTATTGCATCAGCTATCCCTGAACTCTAAAGGCCTCTCATTATGAGATGACACCTTGGCCTGGATTCAATCAAACATATCTATCCTTAACTTTGATTTACAAGTAAGTGCATGCTTTAGTTTTCTTGCTTTACCTACACAGTTTCATGAGTTCAATTTGGCGATGGCTGAAGTTTGATTTACAAGTACACTACCGGCAAAAGTTTTAGAACACCCCCATTTTTACAGAAATGTAAGTCCAGTGAATACCTTTCAAAATGTCAAGATTTAAACCTTCCAGTTTTCAGTAGTCCACTGGTGGTGCTTCATGGCCCAGGCAAGCCTCTTTTTCTTATTTTGCCATCTTAGCAATGGCTTCTTCTTCTTCATTTGGGTATGTTCTTTTTCTGCTCCCCTACCACCTCAAGCCTAGGGGGGGTTCACCCGGACTATATTTCGGGGCACATCTCCAGCAGTCATGTCACCGTGTCGTCGTCCAAAGCCGACAGACCATGGATCCCATTGGGTGCCAGATAAATCGGGCAATCCAGGATGACATGGTCTGCGGTTTGTTCCTCTGCACCACACTCGCAGGCCACGCAGGAGGCCAAGCCCCATCTGTGCATCGATGAGCAGAAATGCCCGACGCCAGTCCGGAGGTGGTTAAGCCTCACCCACGCAAGTCGGGGAAAACCGACGTCTGGAATGAAGTCACGGAGTCTAGAGGTGTTTTTCTCCCATTCCGTGCTCCAGGTGTAATCCACCCACCGTGCCGCACTGATGTTAAGGTCGCTGCATTGCTGCAGGAGTTCCCGTGCGGCAAGCACAAATGGGTGTCTCGACTTAGCAATGGCTTTCTTACTGCCACTCGACCTATCAAACCTGCAGCTCGAAGACTTCTCTTCACAGTTGAAACTGAGTCTTCCTTACTTCGACCAGTGTTAAGCTGTGTTTGAAGCTGTTGTCCTGTGAGCTGCCTATCACTCAAGATGTTGACTCTCAGAAACTTGTCTTCTGATTTTGTTGTGGCTTTGGGTCTGCCAGACCTCTTCCTGTCAGAGTTTCCTCCAGTTCCTCCAGAAACCACTCACTGCCACATTGACATTATTTTGCAGTTTTTGGAAACCTAAACTATTTTTTTTTTTTACCTCTGGCAGTTTACTGCTTACCTTTGTACCATTTCAGGTTATTCACTGGACTTGAGCTGCTTAAATTTCAGTAAAAAGTGGAAAATGGGGGTGTTTTTGACCGGTAGTGTTTTCTTTCTTTACCTACACAGTTTGATGAGCACAATTGGGTGATTGCTGGAGTTTGAAGCCCATTCTAAACTAGCCTTGCCTTCTCTCACATCCCTCACAATGATCTGTAATTAATATGAATTTAATAAGTTAATTACATCCAAAATAATTAACGGAGTTGTAATTGATTATTGGTAAGAGCACTGATGCATTGTCATTGTTGCTTCTGCACACCATGTTTGTGCGGCTGGCTGTTCTCATTTTAATAGTGGAGATTTGCTTCATTGGTTCAATTTTCTTTCTCTGTGTTTTAGTAGCTCTTAAAACAACATTGCATACCGATTTTACATACTTCTGGGAAAAAGCTGTGCGAATTCATTGATCAAACTACTAGTGACATAATTGGTTTCCATCAGCACACTATAAAATGTTTAATACGTTATACTTGCTACTTATAATATGAAAATATTATAAATCACCACCACAGTACCCTACTTACTGAAATATATATGGCTAGTGTAGGACTGTACCGTAGTACAGCGTTGGTCAGTGGTACATTAATGTTGTGTTGGGAACCCGTTTGCCTCTAAAGAAACAATATCACTGTCAACGACAAGTACTGTATATCTGCACTGTCTGACAATCAGATATAATAATCATCAGTGGAGTAGGGAAATCAGTGGTTTGCAGCATTTGTGAGAGGGGGTGCAATCTGGCACAGAGTAATTAACGATGACTTCTGGTCAGAAACGCTGCATTAATTTCGGGAGGTGCTGTTAATTCTTGGTGAGAGGTGCTACTGTCCCCCTGGCTTCTGCCCGTGAACGTCGCCCGAGGGCATAAACATTCACCTCCGAGCTGAAAAACCTCAGGAGTGCAGGAATGATGTCTGCGGAGCGGAAGAGGGTTCGGTTTTCATCCTATCTCCATTACATGAAAAAAGGAGAAACAAATGCTGTAAGGTCAATACAATATCACAACGAAGGGGCGCCCCAGGCTCAGAGTGTGATGCTCTGTTAGCCATGTGTGCTGTTTTCTACTCATTTATGTTCTCCTGTCACAGATTAATGTGGGTACATTAGAAAGGACTAGGCAGTGTACGATTGTTCCTCCACATTGATTTCCACAAAAACGTGCTGTGTTGCTGAACCAGTCACTGCACTATACATCTTAAAATGGCTAACCTAGATCACCCACTCTCGTGTGACTCTGAATAGGATCCTGCATAAGAGTATAACGTTTTATCAATAGACTGCAATACCGTGCAAGCTGTCTAAAAGGACCAATGCTAGCCATGTTATTCGAGCAGCTTATTTTTGATATTAGACTGGATTGGAGTTTTCATTTATTCAGCGGTCTTTAAGGCATTTCTTTGCCGTCATGTCTCATAAAACCACACAATAAGAGCGACAAGGTTAGCCTTTTGTTAACAGTGTTCATGTTTCCATACTGTTGAGTTGAGTAACATTATTTACTCTCATTGTTGTACGTGACTGTGTACACAAATTGTACTGCTCTTTGTCGAGTGCGAAGCTAAGAAAGCGCATTACTATTCAGCTAATCTGGCAGCAATAAAAGCATCATCATTCAGAATGATGGTGTGAATGGTTTGATATTGTGCAGGCTCATCTTTATGTCAAATGCTCCCAGATTCTCCCATATTCTTTCTGCAATAGTGCGAAGACATGCCCCTTTTCTATCAAAGGAAAGTGTGATTCTTTTCCACTGAATGCTCTCCTTTTGCACCAGTGATAATAAAGAGCCTGATGTTGATAAGGCGTAATTGCTTATGCTACCTCCGGGTGGTGCCGTGTAAGGTGTAATTGCTTATGCTACTTCTGGGTTCATAACATATTCGCTTGAGTGGCCAGGCAGATTGCTGCACCGTAGTTACCATTACCAACATTTCAGTATTTTCTGTCAGGATGTGACAAAGATGTTGCAGCTGCAGTCTTGCATTGAAGTGATGATTAGCGCCACACAATGCACTTGCAAACCATGATTATTATCAGCGATGTGACTGTAGAGGAAAAAGTTCCTGTTAGGAAAAAAGTTCCTGTTGAGAAAAAGGTTCCTGTTGAGAAAAAAGATCCTGAGATTTAAAAAATCTATTTACTGGACAGATTTGTGTTTCACAAGAACAGTTTAAAATCAATTTCAAAAAGTCATGTTATAGCACATTCAGAAAACATTTCATTTTTCAAGCAGTGAATTGATAAACTCACCTCCCCTTAAGTCCTTAACTGTGAGTCTGAGAGTGGGTGTGGGAAGCATGGCTCACAATATCCACACCACTTTGCCCTGATTCAATCAGAATTTGTTCTACAATTGAATTGAATTACAAACACATGTGAACATTCTTTTTTTTTCCCGTCTTCACAAACACAGTGTTGTCAATTAATTTAGGCAAACTGCTGATGAAGGAAAAAAACAAGCACTTGCATTCAATTGTGGGTCAAAGTTATGGACAAACATTGATTGAATCCAGGCAATAGCCTGGAGCCACGAGCCACCTCATGCAGAATTGTCACAAATATCCAAAGCCATAACACTAAAAAGCAATGGTGCTGAAAATGGTGTTCTTTTCATTTGGGTGTTTTAAATAGGATTAACCATGCCATTTCTGTTCTGTTAACAGAAAATTCTAATATACCACTAATTAAAATGGAAATCCATGAAATTGTTCTCACCGACTGTGACTAGCAACAGGGATATGAACCAGTTCAAGAACTGCCTGATTGGCTATGTCCCTCAAAATGCTCTTTGTGGTTGAAAAGTCAGTTCATCTTGAAACATGCTGGACAGATCAGATAACTTTTATATCTTCAGGATAGACTCGATGCTCACAAAGATGATTACATGACTAAATTAATTTAATGCAAAGATCAGTAAGACCTGTGTGGTTGTGAACACGTGTAATCATACTGGTAACACATCAGATCAGACTCTACCTGAATGTATAATAAATCCAGATATGACAAATCAACCATTTACTTGTTAATTAATATCTAGGGATGATGCATCAACATAGGAAAGAATCAACTTGTATTATCACAACGCTCATATTTTTATTGACGTGGTATAACATTTACAAACTCCTTTGAAAAGTGCAGAATCAATAAGCATTATTGATTTGATTATAGAGTTTGTAGAAGAAACATAATTTCTTCTTAATGCTATGCTGTGGTTATGGATATTTCCAGTTAATGTCATGGAAATGTCATGGCTAATCAACAGCAAATTGTATAAATCATTTCCTCTGAAACTCAAAATGTCTGCCTGGGAAAACCTTCTTAGAAGATGTATTTCTTAAATTGAAAGAAAATAATTTTATTTCAAAGTTCTTAAAAAAGCTTGCATGGACATCTCATTTTTATGACTTTTATGATGGAGAGAGATCAAAATCATTATTTTCAAGTGATCCCTTTCACAAACAGAATGATGAAATATTTATGAACTTAAAAGAGACTTTCACACTCATTTAATCCAAATTTGGGCTCTTATGACAAAATATGATTACTACAGCCATTTATAGACATATTTAACATGCCTCTGATTGTAACCAGAATGTAACATTTTCACATTGTGTCTTTGGGAGTCCCAGCAAGAGTTTTTTGGTTTATTTACCAATTTTTTTGGCCTGAATGAATCTGTTCTCAGTTCAACAGAAAGGCAGCTGTACAGTGTTCTATGAGTATGGTCACTACTTAATGGTGATAATGGAAGAAATCTGAATCTGAATCTCTGAAACGTTGCTGTTAAACATTTACAAATGTACTCAATTTGACTCAACTCCCATTTTCGAACCTTTGGTTTGTACCCCTTTTGTAAGAGTACATTAATCATATTATGGTGGGCAGGGTATGATATGTTATGAAATAAGAGGTTATGTAATGCGTAGTTAAGCTGCAGACGCAGGTGTTTTAGGGCTTGTTAGGTGTCCATTAGTCCATTATTATTATTATTTGTATTATTATTAGCATTCTTTTTATGCCCTAAAAGTGTCTGCAGCTCAGAAACTTTAAGGCCTACACCAATCAAACTTGGCAGATAGGTTCCATATTCATCCCACTTCTCAGAAAACAAAAATGACAGTGATCGGCCAGATGGTGGCGCTATAACAAGCGATTTAACTTTTTGCCCATAACTCCGTGAAGCCTAGAAACACAATGTTGTTTTTTTCCCCTCTGATTCCTTGGCTCAAGGCAAATCTATTTGATATAATGCATTCGCTTTCTGCCACCGGGGGCGGCGGTTGGCTGTCCGCCCCAGGGAGGGGGGAGGGAAGCCGACAGGATGTTCTCTGCACACAGGAGTGGCTCTGGAGTGCTGGAGTTATGGTCGACAGCCTGGCGAGTGCCGTCTCAGAGGAGACGATACTTCGCCTTCGTCACTACCGGTCACAGGGATATGGCAGCGAACTCACATTACGAGGGGGGTGATTGACGTGAAAATAGCGGGTGCAATTGGCTACCAAATTGGGAGAAAATGGGATAAACTCAGAAACAAAATAAAAATTAATACATAAATCATCCGGCTTGGCTTCTACACCAGTAAAGTTCCCCTCAACCACACCAAACGAACAGGCTCTGCCTGATGCTTACGAATGATCAAACATAAAACAACGAGTCGACTTACTCACCCGTCGGAAAGTGGCTTTCTAGGACAAAATGAAATGAACATATCCTTTGTTGAAATAATATCAACTTGTAAAAACCCAAAACATAAATGTAATGTATCATCATTTTGAAGAAACATTTTTGAAACAGATTCCATGCTAGACATTTGATTTCCACAATCTGTCGCTGGGTCTCAGAGTTTGCGTATGTGTTACATGTACATATGGCGATGCTGTGAGGTGACAGGTTTTTGGCACGCCATCTGTACGCTGCATCGCTCACTCCTATCGATTCCGCCATCTTATCAAAGCGTGTATAAGCATTATCATTTCTTGATTATTCAGTGGCCGTACAGAGTTCCCTCTTCACACATTAAAAAGAGGGCGTGCCGCCTGGCGGATGGCGCAGCGGTCTAACGCACCGCGCTTCGGAGTGGTGTGCGCTGCCCGTCAGGGACGCGGATCGAAACCCGCGTCTCTACCAGACCGGCCCTGGTCGTCAGCCCGATCGGAGGCGGCATTTGGGAGGGGGGAGGGTGAGCCGGCACGAGTCCATCGAGGAGATGGTTAAGGAGTCCGTGGAAGATTTCCCATCTCGAAAGAGGCGGGAACACTCAACCAGGAATGTGTGTCTCGCTCCCGGAGGACGGGTGACGGACTCGTGAGGGTGGGGAATTGAAGTAAATAGAGGGTTTAATTGGCAACCAAAATGGGGAAAAAATCTGAAATACATTTTCTGATGGCGTGGGGGCGTGCCTGATGAAGAGACCCTGGATGGCGCAGCGGTAAAGAGACTCCTCTGGAGTGCTGGTTGTCCGATGCCCCCTAGGGAGTTAGATTGCATGTACATTGAAATAACTCAAGCCCCATGTCTGTCCCAACCTGGCAGTTCGCTACAGAATACAAATATATACTTTTAATCTCCCAACATTGGGTAAGCTCCATTTGATCACAGACATGGGTTTACAGAACAAAGGATTTATACAACTTTGCTATAAAACACCACACTTTGCTGGTGTGAAAAAGCTGGTGTGGAAAAGATGCTGAAGGTGGTTCCCACTTTATAAACAGCCTGTTTACGATATGCCACTGCAAGTGGCAACTGTTTACTGCAGTAAGTGGCAACTCTTTATACTTTTCCAGAATATTCATTTTCCGTATAGACCGGCTCTGGATAAGAATTTCCTTCTTATATTCATCCCACTTCTCAGAAAACAACAATTACACCGATCGGCCAGATGGTGGCGCTATAACAGGCGATTTTACATTTTTGCCCATAACTCCTGAACCATGAAGCCTAGAAACAAAATGTTGTCTTTTCCCCCCTGATTCCTTGGCTCAAGGCAAATCTACAGAAAGACAGATAAAAAAAGTTTTTCCAGCCCGGCTCTGGCCGGGAGTCCCATACGGGGACAGCGATTGGCTGTCCACCCCAGGGGAGGGGGGAGGGAAGCACAGCAGCATGAGCTTGCTGTGTAAAAGAGTGGCTCTGTGTGTACCGGAGTTACAGTCGACAGCTTGGCAGGTTCCGTCTCGGAGGAGGCGGTAACATCGCCTTTGTCACTGCTGGTCCCAGAGCTGTGGTGGTGAGCTCATAGTGTGTGTGTGGGGGATTGACGTAGAAAGAGGCTACAATTGGCTACTAAATTGGGAGAGAAAATGGGGGAAAAAATCTGAAAAATTAAAATAAAAGACCTTAAAAACTATAAAACCCATCCTCTTTCAGTCCCTGTGTGGATAGCTTCTAAAAATATGACTGGTTCAGTGATTTCTTTTTTTTCAATAAATCAATCAATCATTAAATTAGATTTTTCTCTAGCGGTCTTCACACAAGGGGTCTGGGGCCTTAACAGGGGCCTGTCAGGGCACTGAACAATTACAAATATATCACAGAAATACAAGCAGAGCATGGCATCTTTCAGTCAGCTACATACAATAGCCATTACAGGTAAAGAAAATGGTGCACGTTACATAAAGGCACAATCAAAGAGAAATGTCTTCAATTGATTTTTAAAAGTAGCCATTGTTTCAGAATTTCTGATCTGGGCTGGAAGAGAGCTCCACAATCGGGGAGCATAGCAGGAAAAAGATCTCAGTCAGCCTTCTAGAGGCGATACCTGCCAGGAGTCCCTCACCTTCTGAGCACAGGGTCTTGAGGTGTTAGGTTCACAAATTCAGAAGACCTTCAAAGAGGATCGAGAATACTTGCACCAAATGAGAAAACAGAACATACAACCAAAATCAAGCAGAGTTTATTTAACCAAATGCATTCGGGGTTCAATGCCTCCCTGTCAGACAAAGAACAACTCATTTCCGGCAGATTTCTCTCTTATACACAATACTTCCATGTCAGATGCATTAGCCTCGCCCATATAACAGTCACAAGACAGTTATTTTCCCCATCTCTGGGAGAACCTCGTACGAGTCTAATCTTTTGGCAAGGCACACTGCCCTTGAGACTGTGGCAGTTCAAAAACAATTCTTAAACACATAATTTCTCTATCAGAGGTGATGACTGGGTACTGCCAGGAGTCCCTCACCTTCTGAGCACAGGGGATGAACTGACGCATAAGATGCCAGTAGTTCTACAAGGTAGGAGGTCCCTTTCCCATTTAAGACCTTGAAAGTTGTAAATGTTACCTTGTGATTCATGTGATGCTTAACTTGCAGCCGATGCAGTGATGCGCTCTTGAAGTGTGCAGACCTGCAGGTATGGGTCAGTAGCACATAAGGAGATTAATTAGGAGCAATTCGAAAGATATGATGCAAGCCACTCAATGGCTTTCCCACACAAACCAACATGTGACTGCAGAAAGATGTCATGATCTATGGTCATTAAAAACACAGCATCCTAATCATGATGTTGGAGCTTTTTTTAAATGCAGTATTTTCCCTCTAAATTCTGGCTCAACTGTTGAGTATAACTGTTTAGTAGAACAGTAGGGAAATGATCAAATGTGTGATGACACTTTATCGTGAATGATCAATTGTCGTCAAACATTTTCTTAAAAGTCAATCTACAGTCCGATAAATATTAATTGAGGTGATTTTTGTACAGCAATGGGACGATTATTAAACTCTCTAGACTCTAGCATAGTGGTGTGAGGAAGGAACAACTGGAATTTATATAAGCATTAATAATTAATTATAGCCACTTGCATTTAAACTGAGTTATTAAGCAGTTAATTATTTTTAGGCAAAGGGCAAAACATCAAAAAATGTCTAATCACAAAAAAATCCATCTAAATTAAAAAAACATCAAAAGTGCAAAAAAGGTGCACTTCTCAAAGTGTCTCTTGCCCTGCATCCTGCAGCCATGTTTTTCCTTCTCTCACTGACCAACATCCTAACGATAACAGGATGAACAGTAAACACACTTTAAAGATTTAAAATGCCTCCCCGCACATGAAAGTACCAGTGTGCCATTGCATTTGGCTGGCTTTTGATTACTTTATCATCAAACGGCTTAAACCGTGCAACCTCAACCCACTGCACCCACCCGGCCAACACACGCCAACGAACGCACACACACACACACACACACACACACACACACCCATTGCACCCACCCGGCTAACACACGCCAACACACACACACGCACACCCATTGCACCCACCCGGCCAACACACGCACACACACACACACACACACACACACACACCCACACACACACACCCATGCACACACACACACACGCACGTACACGCACACACACACACACACACACACACCCATGCACGCACACACACACACACGCACACACACACACACACATGTACACACACACACACACACACACACACACTCCTTGGCTGGGATGGCTGTAATCAATCGTAGCATGTGGTTGTTGCCTTATCCATCTAAGCCATTTGATAACGTTGACAGTGGCGCCTCACGGGCAGTAAAAGCAGAGTCTAAGGTCACGCTGTGAATGGATACTTGGGATTTAGACCATTGGCATTCCTCTCATCGACACAGTGCTTCTATTTCCTATTGCTTCTCTGTCGCATTAAATAGGTAACCTACAAAACATCTTGTTTCAATTTCTACAAAGAGCCAATTGTTTACTTTTTTTTTTGCCCCTACCCTATTTTGCTGCCAGTGGAATGAAAGTTTTTTTATTTTTATTTTTTATTTTTATTTTTTTATCCTAACCCTGTATGAATAGCACTGAGAAAGAAATCCCCCTAGGGAGTTAGATTGCATGTACATTGAAATAACTCAAGCCCCACGTCTGTCCCAACCTGGCACTTCGCTACAGAATACAAATATATACTTTTAATCTCCCAACATTGGGTAAGCTCCATTTGATCACAGACATGGGTTTACAGAACAAAGGATTTATACAACTTTGCTATAAAACACCACACTTTGCTGGTGTAAAAAAGCTGGTGTGGAGAAGATGCTGAAGGTGGTTCCCACTTTATAAACAGCCTGTTTACGATATGCCACTGCAAGTGGCAACTGTTTACTGCAGTAAGTGGCAGTTGTTTATACTTTTCCAGAATATTCATTTTCCTTATAGACCATTTTATTCACTATGGGAGCTCCTAAAATTCTTAACGCTTCAAGTAGCTATTGTCATTGACATCTCCAGTTTGGGTGGCACTTGCATGTGTGTACATTAGGTCACTGAGGTTTATTGTTCTGCACAGCATGCATTTACACTGTATATACCAAGCCTGTTGTTACCCAGAATGCATTTTTCCAAGTCTGGTTCAAGACCAAAAAGAAAACTCTGTATTAAAAGCCAGTGTAATTCGATCATTTTTAAGTATCTGGATCCAGTCAACTGTTAAGGTTTCCTGTGAGACTACTATTTCATGTTATCTCGAACAAGCTTCATTAGCATGATTTATGTCACAATTTTGCGCCACTGTTTTCTCTTACAGGTACAGACACACTGTTTACTCCATAGGTACAGAAAACAATGCAGTATTGGCTACTATCTTTTTGCCCCATATGGAAATGGGACGCGTTACTTAGAATTAAATGAACTGGTATTAAATTCATTAAGCACTGATAAAATATGATAATCCATTCAGACACCCTAAGGAAATCTCTGTCTGCTCAGAGACAAGCATGATGCTGCATATGGTAAAATTATATAAGAAGTAGAGGATGAAACACAGGGCCAAGTTACTGGAACCAATGTGTGAAAATATGGGAGGCATTGCTCTGGAACAACGCTTGTTTCGTTTCTGCGAAATATATTGGTGAAAGTTTAGTTTTAACGTGGTATTCTTTTGATATCAATAATTTGGTATGCAGACAGAATTCTTTGTGTTTACATGTGGTCAGAGGGTACAGAGGTCAGTGTGTGAGAGAGGGTTAGAGAGTCTGTGGGCTCTACAGTTGTTTCTGTGGCAGACCCTGAAAAGTGCCAAACCCTCTGTGCTTTATAGGTGTGGGGTACACCCAGCCAACCCGTAACCTGGAGGACGGCACACCTGCCGTACCAATTAACACAGAAATGCCATTTATTTTTGCGGGAAACTATTGTTAAGAAATGATCTAATCAGGGGTTTTAAGTGGACAGAAAAGGAAGCATTTGAAATGTTTACGTGTTTATATGAAATGTAATTTGCGTAGCAGTTGAGCCGTACGTAGAATGTGATTTTGGCATAAGTATCCAGCATGTTTGTATGCAGTTAACCAGCTGGAACAAAATCTGTTCTGCTATGATTCAGAGAAGAGGCTGTATGGGACTTGGTTGTTGCTGTTTACAACTTACTGTCCCTACTGTAAATGTATACTGTATATACTGTAGATATATGCAGGTAACTGCCAAAATAAAAGAAACACATTATAATATAATAATAATAATAATAATAATAATAATAATAATAATAATAATAATTAATATTAATATAATGATAATAATAATAATAATAATAATAATAATAATAATAATAATATATGCCAAAGCGACTTACAGTAGTGAATGCATACATTTTTCAGTATATGCGGCCCCAGTGGGAATTGAACCCACAACCTAAGCGTTGTCAGCACCATGCTCTACCTACTGAGCCACAGAGAACCACACTCTACCTACTGAGACACACAGAACCATGCTCTACCTACTGAGCCACACAGAACCACGCTCTACCTACTGAGACACACAGAGCCACGCTCTACCGACTGAGCCACACAGAACCATGCTCTACCTACTGAGACACACAGAACCATGCTCTAACTACTGAGCCACACAGAACCACTAAGTGTCTCAATAGGGTGTTGGGCCACCACGAGCCGCCAGAACACAAGTGTCTGTAACTCTGTTGGAGGGATGCAACACCGTGTTTCTATGAGAAATTCCTACATTGTTTTTTTTCACAGTGTTTTTTTGATGGTGGTGAAAAACGGCTGTCTCAGGTGCTGCTCCAGAATCTCCCATAAGTGTTCAGTTGGGTTGAGATCTGGTGACTGAGACAGCCATGGCGTATGGTTTACATCCTTTTCATGCTCATCAAACCATTCAGTGAGCACTCGTGCCCTGTGCATGGGGAGCATTGTCATCCTGGAAGAGACCACTCCCATCAGGACAGAAATGCTTCACCACAGGATGAAGGTGATCACTCAGAATGGCTTAGTATTTATTGGTGTTTACCTCGCCCTTAAGGGATTGAGTGGATCTAAACCATGCCAGGAAATGCACCCCACACCATAACAGAGCCGCCAGAACCCTTCATTTACTATTAAAGATAAAAAGAAAAAATAACATTTGGCGGAGGGGGAGAGGCAAGAGTTTGCACATGAGCTGTAGTGGTGAGGATGTGTGGGGATTAGTATTACCTTCCAGGGGCGAGATTGCATTTGCGGGGCAGAGAGGTATTGTGTGTGCGATGCGGTGTTCACAGCTGATTCTCTGAGTGTCTTTGGGCAGTTATGCTGACAGTGCGTTCAGAGGGCATGTGAAACGTGTGCCTTGCAGCGCAAAAGAAAAGCAGCATACTCGATAGACACGTGGTGTCAGTAACATACCTGCATTTCTAAAGTACGCCGTGTGAATTATGAGAACTGTATTCGATGTATACGCTGACAAGATGTAATGGGATCGGGTGAAGAGGGGGGAAAAGCACTGTAAAACGAGTCACATTGTTCCCTGTTCTATGTGCAGGCCTGCTCAGCTTGAGTTGAGCTTTCTCTGCTGGGTTTAATGACTTCTCAGCACAGCCGTGATAAAGAAGACACTATCAAAGAAAGAGGCATGCGTTCTGCTGTACATTATTGTGTAGAAGCTGAAATACGGTTTTGCTTCATTTCAAACAGAATGCAAGGGGATTTAAACATGTGCACCCACAGACTGTGGTGCTAGCGCCTTTGATGAGACAGCTTTGATTTCCAGTAGAGCTCCATACTTTTTTTTTCCCCACAAAATGATGTCAGCAATGTTGGAAATACTGGATTTGCCTGTAACTTATTTTACTGGGGGGGGGGGAAATCAAACTTTTTCTTCATCATTTTTTGTTTATGCTTCATGTTTAACTTGGTATATTTTTTTGTTTCCATTTATATATGTACTGTTGCAGTTTGGAAATCTTTAGTTTAGTGGGGCTTTTACCAGCTCAGTGTAAATATCTGACATCACGCAGCAAGCTCTGAAGTAAAGTATAGGCTGGCACTTGCCTTTAGTCACAGCAGTGTATAGGACACATCTCCTTTTTCCAATTAAAAAATACAAAATAAAACCGGCTACTATGGTAAATATTGTCAGTTGGCTATGGCTATACAACCCTAACAGGAAGCAAGACATCAAAAGGTTGTTTGGATGTGTCCAGTCCTAATTCTTATCAGCAGTTTCCATTAATCTTGTGCAGTCCTTTATAATATATTTTGGTGGGAAATGAGTGAGACCTAAGTTACTATCTAGGCCCCTTCTCAGAATTCTGCACCTTTTATCGCCAGAGTGACCTGGAGAGGCTGGGGCACATGCACCATTAATGTAGCCAAAGCGCTAAGGGTATAATTACTGTAACTAAGATGGCTAACTTTAGGTTAGGGAACTGGACTTGTAACTCAGAGGTTGCCGGTTCAATTCCCAGGTGGGGCACTGCTGTTGTACCCTTGAGCTAAAGGTACTTAACCTGAATTGCTTCAGTAAGATATCCAGCTGTATAAATGGACTGTATGTAAAGAAATGTAAACTGTGTAAATCGCTCTGGATAAGACCGTCTGCTAAATGCCTAAAAAAAATACAGTATATATATATTTTTTAGCTTTGTTGTTCTCCTTCGGTTCCCTCTCGATCTTTTGTACAAGAGAAGAAGACTATATGCCAAGCTATTCTTGTGCCTTGCTTAACCCGAAGGCTAAAAGTGGTTGCTTTCTAGCAGCAGTGTAAACCTAGCTTGCCTCCCCATCGCTGTAGATCAGCAGTGCTCCAGGCCACCCAGAGGCACTTCCACAGAAGGTTGACCCGGACTGACACAATAGTGGGTTTGACCTGAAATTGTAGATTCTGCCAGAGCCCTGGGTAAGTCAAGGAGAGGTAGACCTCCTGCAAAATACAGTATCATAGTCAGAAAATGTCTTTAGCTATGCTTAGTCCTGGACTGAATCAAAAAGTTGCCTTTAACTTTGCCTTTAACTTTGTCTAACTTTTGTTTCACTTTTTTTTGTCCAATGCAAGCACAATTCTTTTTCCTATAACTTTTTCTAAATCACTGTACTCGCCGAACTGTTTGTAAAGGTAAAAAGTGTGTGTGCGTGTGCGTGTGTGTGTGTGTGTGTGTGTGTGTGTGTGTGTGTGTGTGTGTGTGTGTGTGTGTGTGTGTGTGTGTGTGTGTGTGTATGCAGTACCAATACATTTCAACTCAAAGATGTACTGGGGTCAGGTGTGGATTGGCTAATATGATGGACACAGTGTATGATTAAAGACATCCAAATCACGTAAACATCATATTACATGACACCAAATTTTCTCAGTTGAATGCAATTGTTTTCCATCATATAGTGAGTTCGAGATGTTACAGAACACCAAATAGCTTGGTTTAGCAAATCAATCATCTCATTGTACTCTGCATAATTACATTTAATTATAATTGACCAAATAATGTATGTAGACTTTATTGATGTTCTCACTTGGAGTAATGAATGTGACTTGTTGCTGTCCTCTTGCAATGTACTATATAAAATACAATTTGGCATATGCTCCACTATCTAAATGTTTACACCCAACAAAATGAACAAATATGTCTGAATGTGTATATGAAAAAGTAAACTTGGCTAAATAAAAAGTGGCAAACCGGTTTGTATTTGTGCTTAAATTCCAAAATAGATATGAATTTAATCATGACAATGTCTCTGTGGCTCAGTTGTTAGAGCACGGCGTTAGGAACGCTTAAGTTGTGGATTCAATCCCCACTGGGGCCACATATACTGAAAAATGTATGCATTCGCTACTGTAAGTCGCTTTGGATAAAAGCGTCTGCTAAATGGCATATATTATATATATGACAATACATCCTTCTGTGCTTCGTATCCATGTTGCAGACACTCTTCTGTGGCAACAGTATTTTTCTTTCTTACATCTTCCCCATGTCCCTTGGCACGATATAATATTATGTCATATTTCTTGTTGTTTACCAGGCAAAGTGGGGCGAAGCGCCGACTGTTATTCGGTGAAAGTGCATCTCGGTTAATAGCCAGGGGTTCGATGGCTCTGTCACACTTAACATTATCATCGTCTGTTTGGCTCGGTTTGGTACAACGTTCCTGGAGGTTTACAGCAATGTGTCATTTGATTGTTTTTAATATTTATATGAAATGCATGACATCAACCCTGAGGAGATGGTAAATATTTGCATATTCAGGAATAATGATGGGCAGTATATTTATTTCCCCTTCTGAAGGTTGGCCATGGATAACTTGATTTTCAAATATTTCACTGGGCATTGAGCCATCATTAGGTGTTTTCAAGTAACTGTGATGACAGATGCAGATATTTTGCCTACAATAGAGAAAAATAATTAAATGCAGGTTCCCCAGATGGTGGTTCCTACAAGCGGTTCTGTCTTAACAGCTTACATTTGCTTGAATGCTCATTAAGCAAAAACAAAAACAAGTAGAGAGAGCACAACTCAAAAACCAGTAAAAAGACTTCCAATTCTCCCACACCAATAAACTTTTAGAAACTTGTGGTCTTTGCTGGTTATATATTGATGTTGAAATATAACAACATTGCTTTTTTTTTACTTGACTATTTGTCACTTCAATTTGATGATGCTGAGTAATGCGAAGCTTGTTTTTGTTTTTTTGCTGTCCGAGGAAACAGATTTGCACAGGGTGTAAAGCTAAAATTCCATTTGTCAGCGTTGCAGGTCTTTGTTATTGTGTCTGGCTTTGGGATGAGAGCTCTAATGACACTGCAAGAAATGAAGATGAAACAGTGGCTCTGACAACCAACAGCCATCTCTAAGGAGGCTGGCAGGGATTCCTTTGTGCAGTTGCTTCTTACCCTGAAGCCACAAGCAAGATTACTCTAGATCTGTCCAGGTTCACTTACCTAAAATATCTTCTCCATATATGTTGATCCACTGTTAGTTTTTTTTACATTTATATGTCAGGTTGGTCCTGTAGATCCAGCTGCATCGTGCTGATTTGTACGATGTAAACTGCGTTGTTAATGGTTGACATGTGTGTTTTAACAGTCCCATGTGGTGGTGTGCAGAACTGCAGTGGAGCTGTGCAAAGTGTGATCAGTTAAAGCGTCACCTTTAGAGGTAGACTTTCTGTGTAATTGTGAGTCAGTGGCATTATTCATATCAACCGGCTATACAGAGTTATCTTTGGCCGTTAGTTGCCTTTTTTCATATTTAGTAGCAGTGAAACAATTAAACTACGGTCAGAGACATGACCGGTCATAACACTCACCCCTTTATTCAAACAGAGGCTTAGTCATCATTGAAAGTGTACTCGCATACCTTATATGCAAACTGGTCATTAAAAGAAAACAGATATACTGTATATCCCTAAGCTCTGCATTCTGTGTGATTTTATTTTTATTTGGATTAATATTACTATGATTTATTCATCTGGTGAATGCTCTAAATCCACAACAGCATGCATCACCGTCGTGGCAAGACTTAATGAGAGCGAGAGCAAGGAGAAAGGACCGCAGTGAAGTATCAACCCAGACAGTGGCAATAAAGCAATACAACCAATTAGACACAGACATGTGCAATACGTACTTCTTTAAAAACTGCAAGGAGGCCTCCCGCGTGGTCTAGTGGTTTCAACGTCCAATGCTGGCCACCGCGACCGGGGTTTGATTCCCTGTCGCGCCAGAGTCGGCTCTGGCCGGGAGTGCCACCGGGGGGCAGCAATTGGCTGTCTGCCCCAGGGAGGGGGGGAGGGGGAGGGAGGGAAGCCGACACTGTTCGCTGCACACAGGAGTGGTTCTGGGGTGCCGGAGTTACAGGTAACAGCACGACGAGTGCCGTCTCGGAGGAGATTATACTTTGCCTTTGTCACTGCCGGTCAAAGGGCTACGGCAGCGAACTACGAGGGAGGGGATTGACCTAAGAATAGCGGGAGTAATTGGCTACTAAATTGGGAGAAAAACGGGAGAAAATCAGAAAATAGATTTTTTGAAAAAACTGCAAGGAAATAATTTCCAAATGTCATAGTAGAGACATTAGATGCAAACACAAGAGTAGCATGGAAGAAACCATGAGGATTCAGCTTCCTGTACAGCCTGCCTGCTTACATTCAGTGCTTGTCCACATACACTGATCAATAAAACTACATTTCACTGTTGATGAGGTGTAGTTAAGGAGGCAGGATCTCTGCTGTAAGAATTCCAACTTAAGGACTGTACGAACTCCAAATACCAAGAACTGTTGCAATATGTGTGTGCCTTTATACTTTGCATCCATGGTGGGCCTCCCACCGTAACCTGATCACTCCCCTCTCACAGGAACAGTGATCGTGGAGTGCTAATGCAGAGACCACATGGCTGCCTGTAAGCTGAACATCATGTAGACGCGTAAATGAGACTTCCTGAGACACCACCTTACATTGTATGCAAATTAGTTCAACATACAATGGCATTTAAGGAGGCTCAGCAAATTGTTTATCCAGTATACCTTTCAAGGCGCAGGATATGCACTGGATCTTGAAACCCTAGATGCAGCCTGAACGGGAGGGTTTTGAGATGGTGGTGGGATATCTTGGTGATTCTGCAGTTCTTATGATACTGGTGGTTTCATGTAGCTCGTTCCACCACTGGGAATTGCAAGGTGACCAGAGGCTTCGGAGCGTAGAGCTTGTGAGCGCAGTGCGTTGAAGGGCAGGTGATGGACTCTGGAGCGTTACCCTTGAGGGAGGTTTTAACCAGTAAGTTAGCAAAGCACAGAGTTCTTGAGTTTGACATCTGTCGAGTGAGTTAAGGGGACAGGAATGGGCATATCTGTGGAGGTTGAACACAGTCTAGCTCAGGGCTGGGCAATCTTACCCTGTGTGGGCCGGTGTGGGTGCAGGCTTTTGTTCCAACTGAACAGTGACACACCTGATTCCACTAATCAAAGCCCTGATTGAAGACTTTGATTAGCTGATTAGTCAAATCAGGTGAGCTACTGCTCGGCTGGAACAAAAGCCTGCACCCACACCGGCCCACACAGGGTAAGATTGCCCACCCCTGGTCTAGCTGATGCACCCGTGAAGTGGCCTGGTGGTGGGAGGGATGGGCGGGCTGTCAGGCAGGGAGTTGCAGTAGTCCAGGGCCAGTATGTATCAAATATCTTAAGAGTTACACTTACGACACCTCCTAAGAGCTTACTTTGAGGTGAAATCACTCTTCGCTTAAAGTGGTCAGTAAAAGGTAGTTATCAAGCACTTTCTCTTAGGGAAGTCTTCAACTATTCTCAAGAGTAACTCGTGTGTTTCTGCGACAATCACGGGTGCTGGAAATGAAAAGATTAAGATGAGGTCATCAATAAGTGAA
This sequence comes from Aldrovandia affinis, assembly GCA_029706075.1. Lineage (NCBI taxonomy): Eukaryota > Metazoa > Chordata > Actinopteri > Notacanthiformes > Halosauridae > Aldrovandia > Aldrovandia affinis. The sequence continues at coordinate 870,589 of JAINUG010000254.1, read as the reverse complement.
ATTGCAAAGAGGAAGTTGGGTTGCCAACCAGAACTGTGGTTTTGCTGACCCGACTGACTAAATTGGACTATGTTTTACTGACATGCCATATTTTTTACTGACACCCGTATTTCGGTCTTAAAAGGTGTGCAAATAAAGAACATTACACTCAGAGCTGCCCTGCGTCAGAATATTTGCAGCATTTATTATTTCTTTAGTGGGTCGGAAGCTTTTGCTCTCTGTGACAGTTTTAACACAGTCAATATTCCATTCAGGTAAATTGACCTATCTACGCTCTTCATCAACATTTATTTGAACAAAGTGTTCATAACTAGGAGGAAAGTTTGATGGCAGTCAGAAATTTAGCAATGAAGGAAGTATAGGGTGATTGAAAAGTCTCTATGCTGCAGTTACACTGCGGAGAGACTTTTCGATTGTAGTAAACAAGACATTTTTGCGGACAGAAAAAAGTTTTTTAACGGATTTATGGACAAGGTGAAATTAAGGTATTACGGACTGTCCGTAAATTTACAGATGGTTGGCAACCCTGGGAAGAACCAATCTGCTTTTGGAAAATCTGTATTCTTTGATGGCCAACACAAGTTTCCAATAAAGTTGAGACCCTCAAATAAAACAGACCTTCATTATAAAAGATGCCTTGTGTGCTAATGTTAGGCTAAGCAAAATGGATTTAAAAAGAAAACTGAATTGGACTGTAGAGGAGGTAGACTTGAAAAAGGAAATAATTAAAGGAAAATGTTGCCCCACACAACACAACGACACAAGTCGTCATAAAAAAGAGGCATGGAGGCAGATCGCAGACAACAAATGCAAGCTTCGCCTCCGCCATTCAGAGCCTGGAGGAAAGTGAAAAAACATGTATCAATGTTTTATCCAAAGCGCGCCAGGAAAATGTCCGCTTTCAAGAAGGAAACATCTGGCACTGGTTTGTAGTCTTATTTATTTATTTATGAGACATATTTGTTTCATAATGTAATATTGCTGATGAACGACAACAGTTATTAAAATTATTTTGACCTTTAAGTGCAGTGTTAAAATAACTTGCATCTCTGCCATAACTGCGCTACTTCTCATAGTTGCTGGTGATATTACATCCTGCACAAGATCAGTGACAAAGACGAGTCCCTGACGATCTAGGTGAAAAAGTTTGATTAACTATGCATCATTTCTAAAACATTCTTCCTGTCTTGGAAGGTGCGCGCTTGTCTCTGTCTTGCCTACTCCTAGCCGAGTTAAGAGAGCTCCAGCGGTCTCATAAATACCTGACAGTTTAAGAGTACTTTTAAGTCCAGAGAAATTTGATAAATCGCTTTTATTATTACATTTGAGTGTAGGAGACACTTGAGACCAATTTTTTACTTTGAATGGCTTGACACATACAGCCCCACATCTGAAAGTACAGGGACCTCCTGTGGCAGAACAATGATGAGGATCATCCTTGGGGGAGGATGATTTCCTCCCAAATTGGGAATCATCCCAGTTATGCCTCTTGAGCCGCCAATGCAGGGAGCACAGTGTGTTCACTCCTGCGACAGAAAGTCTGTGGCTTCTACGTTTTACACTCTACAGCCCGCACTGTACTACTCACCCCTACCCCCAGGGACGAGGCCAATTATGTTCTTCTCCCAGTCACAGTCTGCTAATGCCAAGCATAGCCAAGGCTGGAACCCGCAGCCTATAGGGTCCGACCTGCCCTTATGGCGGACGCCTTCACAGCCGGAGCCCCTTATGTTGTTCAGAAAGAATCCGCAGGACCAGATTACTGATGTTCTCTGTGAAAGGGAGCACGTCATTAAGGATATTTATTATGCAAGTAGGTCGTTTTTAAGATTAATGTAAGCTAATGAGACAGCAGCGTTTCGTTTCCACTTCCAATCCCGAATCAAAATACACCAGCCAAAGTGCAGGTAATTTCCTTTTATGATTAGGCAGGGAAACGAGTGGAATTTTAATTAAATCGCCGAGAGGTGCTTAATCCATGTTCAACAGCTTCAGTTTGAAGGAAATGGCTTGGAAAAAGTTTGGAAAAGGGGAGCACACTGTGTATCCTTGCTAGACTGAGGTTGTTTGAGAACTAATTAGTGTGACTTAAGCTCCGAGGCCATTGGCTTCCTAAATTCTGCAAGCAGTGTCAAAGTGCCGAATGCATGGTGTAAAGATTAAAAGTAGCAGTGCGTGCCCCAAAATAAAACAGAAAAGGTGTGCTTGCGAGATATGCATGTGACCCTAATCCTAACAGTGGACATTTGTGTGACTATGTGTTATTAGTGTAAGGGAAGCGCATTCATTAAGATGGAAGAAGACTTTTTCAGCTAAATATCAAGGTGTGGTACTGTCCAGGGGCCTTTTGATAAAGTAATCAGCCCCCATCCTTTACAGTGATTTTTGTCAGGTAAAATGGCCACATTATGTTAGACACTTTTTAATGTGATTAACATTTGTCTTCTTCACAAGAGCAGATGTTGAACTTCAAAGCTCAGAGGTTATTTCAGGCTGGTTACCTTATGATGTCAAATGTTTCCTAGTATTCATGTAAATTGTAATTATTCATGACAGAGAAACTTGTTTTATAAATCATGCTCTTTCTAACTATGCTGTATCTGTAGCTCATTTATGCTAGATAGATTATTTACTTCCCTGGATATGATTCAGGTTCAATATCTCATTTTACATTGACATTTACACTTAAATTAACCAAGGCATCTGTCAAAGGTTGTTATGATTATTGAGGCTTATTCAGCACTGAGATATTTCAGAAGCTGAAAAATGTGTATAAATGACCTTTTAATTGTGCAGTGTTTTTTTTCTGGTTCATGGTATGCTATTATAGTTTTAATTAAGAATAGTTGTTTGCACCGTTGTAATTTAAATTTATCAAGGCTCCCGACTAGCAAATACTTTGAGGAACTTTCAATAAGCCATTAATTCTGTAGCTCACACACATTACATGTAGCAATTCAGTTTAACTTGAACTGAAAGACTGGAAAGTCTGGAGCTTTTTAGCTTGGTTGATTTGCTTGAGAATTTGAAAACACTGACAGGTATATATATATATATATATATATATATATATATATATATATACGGTACCAGTCAAAAGTTTGGACACACCTGCTGGAAACTAGGTTTATGTCATAATTGACAATGTTTTACACCGTATATGTTCCTGTAAATACGTGAAAATTACAAAAAACGCATGTAACAATAAACAAAAGGAACATCAAAGCGATGTTCAAGAAAATTGAATTGAAAATTGAATCTTGGATTCCTCAAAATAGTCACCCTTTGGCGTGAGAATAGCCTCACAAACACGGGCCATTCGGTTAATAAGTTTTAGCAGGAAATCACCCAACATGTTTTCCCAGCTATCCTACAGCAATTCCCAGAAAAACCTGTGGGCTGCTTTGCTTTGCCTCTTCTGTCCAGTTCGTCCCATACAAGTTCTATGGGATTGAGGTCTGGACACTGGGCAGGCCAGGTCATTAGTTTGAGTTGTCCTTCACGTTCCTCCTTCACCAGATAGTTCTTGCACAACTTCAAGGTGTGTTTCGGGTCGTTATCTTGCTGAAGAAAGAAGGAGTGCCCAATTGGCTGTAATCCAGATGGAAGGTGTGTCCAAACTTTTGACTGGTACTGTATATATATTTATTTACTGTATATACATATCCATAATTGTGGGACAATGGTGTGGCTTCACATTGTGTCTTCAGATGTTTATTAACACACCTATTTTTTTTTTTCATGGCTTGGTGTCATAGTGACATTTTTGCCAATGTCATGGTACTAATAACCATTCAACTATGTCTGGATTCAATAAACATTTGCTCTCAACTTTCACTCACTAATTAAAGTCAAGTGTTCCTGTTTTCCTTCAGAAGCGCCAGGCAATTAACCAAAGTATGCTCGTGGACAATAAAACTACCGCTTGTGGTTAAGTCACAATTAAGAACAAATGTTGATTGAACCTATCTCCGTGCACCCCATTCTTCCATTTAAACGGAGGAAAGAGGGAAGGATAAGCAAGAAACGTGCAGGGCACATTGTACTGAAAACAACCTGCTCATTAATTGCTGGTGGCTAACAGCTAAACAGATGCGATTGTGTGATGTAAAGGTCATTCGCGAGGAGCGGAACTGCAGCACAGGGGATAGCGGAGCGTGTGTTCAGCCGGTGTGAGAGGTGGATTGAGGACGTTGCAGGAGCAGAAGCACTCATTTGGAGCTCCTAATATGCTGCCGCCGAGGGGATTACCAGAGTTCCCACAGCGTCCACGTTCTTCTGCACTCGCCACAGAAAATGTCGCTGACTGCTGACTCTGGCATATGCCCTGGTTAGGGAGATGTTTTCAGAGGCAGATTGAAAACGGCAATCTAGAAGTGCCAGTGTGAAATGTCCGTGAGCGCAATCCCTACTTGGCTCAGGAAATACAAACTTCAAAAATAAATATCTTATGAAATTAGACCCATTTTGATTTAACTTAGCTTGATGACACATTCAGGAATGTAATTCCGCTCATTTAGGAAGGCGTTTTGAACAGAGGATGCTTGCTGTTGGTGAGCCGTTAACGCGCTCATTCATGCGATGATTAAATGCCATGATATGCATTTTCAAGCGTGACACTGGGAATCTTAGCAAACAGGTCTAGTTTTTCCTCTGAAGAACAGTGCCAAATATGCAGCCTCATTCAATCAAACACTCTAATTTAATATACTGTCACCCCGTAATAAAGTCGTTGTCTGAGCGCTTTAGAGTGCATGGCAAAATGGGGGAAAGTTTTTGCAGATAGAATATGAAGTGGGTGGGAAATGAAGTGCAATTATACTTTGCCAGCAAAGAAACCGCCTGCAGTGATGAAATTAGGAGCAATGAGATGTGTTAAAGCGATGCTGGTTTGTTTACAGAAATGTGTCCTATAGGAATGCCTTCCAATTATATGGATCAAATTCACAATTCAATTCAGAAGATTAACAATCATAGAAATAAGGACTAAACAAATAGATAGCTCTCCCTCTGTCCCCAATTTTCAACCAGATACAGATGGCTTTTTTTTTTTTTGGGAGGGGGTTGGAGCATTAAATACACTTTGCTGTAGCAGATGCAAGAAGACCACAACATATGGATAAATAATTATCTCCTGAAACTGAGGACAAAGAGCAACAGGTTTTGGAGTGGAGCACAGTCCCCCATGTCCTTAGTGTCAACTGTGTGTACTCCGCACCATACCTGTCTGTCTGACAATATTTCATTGACTCCTGAATTTGACAGCGCTGTTGTTGCCCTGAAATGTGTGATGGATGCCTGGCCACCAATAGTGGGAAGCCATCATTTTTCATATAAAGGCTAAACATGTTCAAAGTGACTTTAGGGCTCTTAAATGGAGGCTAGAATTTGTCATATGGCAGCCAAACATGTTATGAAGGATATTATGTTGTCATTGGACCTCATATAAAAATGTTCTCAGGTGGGCATATTTTCCTTTTTCAACTCTCCAAAATATCAAACGCATGCTGTTTCTCAAATGTCACAGGTACCACTGTGTGTACACAAGCCTATGTCATTTTTAGATCTGTCTCCCTTACTTGGGAAAAG
>JAINUG010000254.1:827500-860000 GCA_029706075.1 Aldrovandia affinis | reverse complement strand
CTACTGTGCTCTGCATCAGAAAGCAACGCTGCGGTAACGTAATTCCACATTGACCTCTCTTTATTGGGTGCCATTTACAGTGACTCAGACAGAGACGGACCCAATTTAGGAGTGCACGCCTTCGCTGTGAAGTACAGTGAAGTAAAAGAGGCTGAATTTGCAGCAGCTGAATTTAGTGAATTCTTGTTCTCTGTCCACGGAGCGCGTGTCTTATTGTGCTGTACTGTGTGTTATCACTGGGGAATATTCATTTGGGGAATTACCAATCTCACAAGCTTGTCTTATTATCTGAAAGGACTCAAAGGGCTTAAGCACTCAAAATATAAAAATATTACCATTATTTTAGCATCATAGATAACAGACAGTATTTTTTGACAGTTTGTTTAGATATTCGGAGCATTGGGAGACAGTGCAGGAGTCCAGCAGTGATCCCCAGAGAGATACCAGCTTGGGTGAAGGAATGCCATAGGCAGCTGTCACGCCTTGTGGGTCTGGGAGCGGGGAGATAACATTGTGATAGGAGAAACTGCCCTGTTAAAGGTGCATTATTGCAATGCACAGGGACTTAATGGGTCATCTGTCACCGCAGGAGGGGGGTCAGTCTGTCACCGAAGGGCTGGGATGGATGGAGGAGGCACCCTGCCCTTGGGGGAACCAGTCCCATCCTCCCGCCTCCCCCAGACCCACCGAATAAATTTAAAAAATTCATGCTGAGCCTCTGCCAAAACTTTCAGAACACTTCCAGCCCTACTCCAGAGCCACTCCTCGGCTCCTGGATGTTAGCGTTATCTGTGGCCTGTTCCACTGATGCAGAAATGCACCTCTTTGCATCGCTAAATAAGTGCTCACTGCTTCTGTAGTGGTGCACTTATCTCACAGAATCAGGGGCCCTGTAAGTGGTTTCCCCCTGCCCCGCTTAACAAGTAGTATCTCTGTCTCTGAGATATTGCGAGGCAAAGGTTTTGCCAATTTCCCAGCAGTTGGAGATAACACCAGCAGTGATTCACAGAAGTTTAAGCAGGCGAGCATTGTAATGGCAGGAGCAGCTAGATAGGACTGCACATTAAAGGAGGGATGCTTGTGTGCATGTTCTCAATCTCTCAGTGGTTAATGTGCCGGATGTGAGAAGTAAATACTTTCGGTGTCTCTCGGTATCACAGTCAGGCAACCTTTTCTAACAACTTTAATTTACTGAATACGGGCAAGATTACACTCCCATGTAAACTGTTGACCAAACTATACACGTGTATTATTTCAGTTGCTTTTTATATGCAGTAAAAATGTAGCAGCAAGGCCAGGATATGAGAAAATGTGTTTCTGAATATATGTAAACTGGGGAAGAGGTATGGCATGGGTAGGCACCAGCCAGGGTTATGCAAATACTCCACAAATCTGAATCAGTATATCATTTTACATTTTAAATTTTAAGCATTTAACAGACACTCTTATCCAGAGCGACTTACAAGATGTGCATTAATACATGGTAATATCGTGGCATCGTTTGAGAGAGGGGGGGGACATTCACTCTATAAGCACTTGGCAAGACTTGCAAGACTCGTCAGATATTTCATCAGATACGCCCGCCACCCCACCCCACCCCACCCCTCTTCTGTATCCATCAATGTCAGTGCAGTATTTCTGGCTTTCCCCAAAATATTTTTGGAAGGCATCCAAAACCCTTGGCACTTATGTTATCAGTAGCTGTGTGGGGCACAGCGTTTCTCATTTTATTTTGTAATAACTATTCATAATAATGGGGTAGTCTGGCAATTTGACCAAATGTAAAAGCTGCATGGATTTTCATTTCATCATCGGCAGTCACCTGATTCACTGATAAACTGCAGTGCAACACAATACGTCTGTGTGTGATGGAAACTTCTCTCACGACAAACGTGATTGCGATGAAAAAGAATGTAAAATGGGGCCTCTTATGTGGTCAAGCGGTTACAACGTTCTGCGCTGACCAGGGTTCGATCCCACCGGCCCCGCCAAAGTCGGCTCTGGCCTGGAGTGCCAACGGGGGGCGGTGATTGGCTGACCGCCCCAGGGAGGGGGGAGGGAAGCTGACAGGACGTTCACTGCGCACAGGAGTGGCTCTGTAGTACCGGGTTATGGCAGACGGCCTGGCGAGTGCTGTCTCGGAGGAGACGATACATCGCCTTCATCACTACTGGTCACAGGGCTACGCTAGTGAACTTACTATACGAGGAGGGGATTGACTTGAAAGATAGCGGGTGTGATTGGCTACCAAATTGGGAGAAAATGGGATAAAATCAGAAACAAAAAAACAAAAAAGAATGTAAAATGAAATTCCATGTGATCTCACCTTATAATGGCGTCATTGTGGTTTTATTCGCAGTTGTGTTGCAATGGATTGCTAACTCTGCAGATATCCATTACCATAGCATCACAGTGTGGTATGGCATCGTCGCCGAAACCTCAGCAACTGTTGCGTGAAGGTCTCGTTACATCACAATTCATCACGCTGTGACAATGGTTACAGAACTCGAAACAACCTTTCTACAATGTCAAGGTGAAATGGGTACATTGACAGAATGGAAAATCAGTTTTGTGAAAGAGCCATCAATTCATCACTGCCCCTCTACAGACGTTGCTCAACATCAAGTACGAGTGACAACAATTTGTTTCCGTACTGCTTGGTTATGGACTTGGATTGTCTTTTTTTCATATATCGCATTGCAGTAGAAACATTTGTATCATTGCACATTATTAGATACATTTGAACTTGAACCTTGTATGAAATTACCTCCACATTATCTATTAAACATTTCAAAAAGCAACTAAAAACACGTCTTTTTATGTGTGCTTTTAATTGACTTTTGTTTTTATTATTATTATTTATTATTATTATTATTATATATATTATTCTACCTACACCTCTGTTTTATAGGTTCCTGTTTTTAGTTGTTGTTTTATTGTTTTAGAATTCATGTTGTTTTATTATTTTAAAACGGACCTTTTATCTTTTATCTGCTCTTTCATTATTGTGTCATTTTTTATTGTTTTATTAAGTCAAAGTCACCTCTGTTATTGTGTTTTATCAGTTGTTTTTCTCTGTATACACTTTGGGCTGTATGAACGGTGCTGTATAAATAAAGTTAATATTATTATTATTACTGTATAAATAATGTTTATTATTATGGACAAAATAGAAGGGAAATGAAGGCGAGGATATAGGGTGTGCCAGAAATAGTTTTTTCTGTTAAAGAATATCGTGATTGCGCTAACGCACCTACGAATGCATTGGCTGCCTAATTCGTTAACAGCTGGCGGAGGTGAGGAGGGATTTGATTACTGTGCTGATATATTTACACAATAAAGTAGAACAGATAGATTATAAATGTAAGGCTTTTCCCCACGAAACACCACCAGAGTCTTGCTCAGTATGTAAATCTGGCTACATGGGATTTGGAGACAGCACTCTTTAATTTATACTCTGCATTGTCCCTGAGACTGCTGCATAATTCCTTGTCCAGTCCACTAAGCCCTGGTAATGGAAGAAGAGGATTGCAGGTATATTCCCTGCTCGGGGAATACAACACCAAATCAATTTTAAGACCCTGGCTTAGGTTGGGGGCACGTGAATGTGTCGTTGCCCTTAGGAAGTCATCTTGTTTTACAGAGGAATTTGTCCCAGAGATTTGGCCTTGGCTGCATGGGGAATGCTAACAGTAAACTTGTCACTTCCGCAGTGGGAATGAGGAACCTTTCTGTTCCACATCGCTTCCCATCCTATGTCCGAATGGACGGATGCTTTATCAAAGTGGAAGTGTGTGTAATGTGAGAAGAGCGCGATGGAGACCGGCGTGCAGTGGGGGACGGACCTGGATCGAATCCTAACTGCGGCAGATTGTGTCGGCTGGGAGGACGGGAGTGCCAAGGGGAGAAACGTAATTGGCCGTGGTGTCGAGCAGGCAGGGGAGCTTTCTGTCGACGGGGATTTCCCCTCCTCATGGTTCCGCAGAAAGTCATGTGGATCTTGGACCTGAGATGTGCCTGCACCAGCTGGGCCATGCGCGCCAGCCTCTGGCACTCGAATGGCAACCACGGGCAAATCAGCTGCTGCTGGCTGCACACATTTCACAGGACAGGCGCGCTGGGGTGCACCCTCCTAAATTTGACATTGCGGTGATTGGCTGGCCTCACAATTATAAATGGGCACTACAAATTGTGGAATAAAGAAACGAATATTTATTAGGGATTATCTTTTGAGAGAATATCATTCATTTTTAATGACAAGCCATTACTTGCAAGCCCAATCCCAAGCACTGAACAGTATATAGCAGTGTGTGTGTGTGTGTGTGTGTGTGTGTGTGTGTGTGTGTGTGTGTGTGTGTGTGTGTGTGTGTGTGTGGGGTGTGTATGTGTGTGTGTGTATGTGTGTGTGTGTGTGTGTGTGTGTGTGTGTGTGTGTGTGTGTGTGTGTGTGTGTGTGTGGGTGGGTGTGTATCTGTATTTCACAATCTAGTCAAAAAAAATATTAAAAAATTATAATTATTTAAAACAATTACATTTTGCTTAATTGCAATATTCATGCCACTGCAGAGTGTAGATATCTAAGATGCCTATCTTAATTTATCATTTAATTAGACTGATGGCATTTGAGGCTCAGTATCGCTAATGAGATGGAGTTTCAACCTTAATCTTCAAGGAGGAGTTCTCAGAGCACTCCAGAAACAGCCATCAAACATGAGAACAGCACAGCTTTCATAAAATATCTACTTTTGTGTTATATCAGCTCGAGGGAGTGTTACGTAATATGTATGCATTGTGTTTCAAAATCACATGATTTGTGTTCCATGGATGTCACATCTTTAGTGTGGCGACTGTGATGTTTTTTATTCTTTCTTTACAATTGATCATTTTCAATTGAATTGAACAGTTCTTTTTAATGAATAACTCAACGTTCACTGCAATGGATAAGAAGGGCAGATCGGACAGTGCTGTAGACCAGGACACGGGCTAGGCAACCCTCTGTGAAGTAATATTTGCATTCTAGTGATGTAGCTAGTGAACAAACGAGTTAATGAATGAAATATACACGATTACATTGATGGAAGTGTGATTTCACTATAGAAGTTGAATGAATGAATGAAAAAATGAAAGCAAAATGAGCAAATGAATGCATTGGGCTGATTACACATACAGATGTATTCAAATTCAGAAGCATAACATTCCATCCAGCAGCACTTTAGAAGTTCTTTGGATAGCCTCTCTTGTACGATAAGAGTATGTGTAACATTTTCTGTCAAAGATAACGTGACCTTCAGAGCGGATCTATTCATGGACATCTATCAGTGTAATTAATGGTTTCTTGAGCAACATATGACATCCCACGCATATCAGTTTTTTTCTCCATCCATTTCGCATGCTGACATGGTGGCATCGGTTTGCCTTGAATCTGGTTGCGGAACAATGTTTAAAAGTCAAAAGAATGACTCATACAATTCGAATGTCATACATTTGAATGACAAATACTTTAAAAAAAGCTTCAAAATCCCTAGCAGTCGTTGTTTGGGGTATTCAGTATCAAGCACACAAAACACAAAAGCTATTTAATCATTTTAGGAACTATGAGACAGAATTTGATAAGGACTGCCAAGGACAGAGGCAGTGGCAGGATGTCAGTGCACACTTGGCCACTCTGATTCATAATTCAGTATCGCTCATCTGTTGGGCAGTTGTGTTTTGGAACCAGTTGTCAGGCGCTGATGTAAATGACTGTAGTGTGTTCAGGAGAGCCCAACAGAACTGTGCTTGTGTGGGGCTGCTGGTTTATGAGGGGAAGTTCAGCTGTGTGCCCAGTCATTGAGGATTGTATTTGTCATATGAATGGTCCTATTTAGAAATTGAGAAATAGGAAACTCAAACTTTTAAATATTTAACACAATGTGCAGCTCCTCTGTTAAAAACGGCTGGAGATTGGACATCAATCCAATTACCTTTACAGTATTATGTATCATAAATGTTTTTTTCTTACTTCACAGAGGTTGTAATTATATGGAGGAAAACAATCCCTTTTCCCATTTTCGATGTGCCATTAACAAAGAAATGTGTAAAATGTAACCGTAGCAGTATTTATTTTATGAAAATATCCTTGAAAAATGCCATTTACTTTACTTTAACTTGTTTCAGTTTTTTGTCCCCATTTTTGTCTCAAATTGAGGGCCATTTGTACCCTCCTCTAACTCAACCGCTCTCCCGTTGTGCTGTGATTCTGCCAGCGCAACCCTTGGACCGGCAGTGACAAAGACGGCGACCTGCCTCTTCTGAGACAGAATTCGCCAAGCTGTCGACCGCTACTCTGTTTGTATGCGCGTAAGCTCCTGCTGGTCCCCCCCCTCCCCTGGGGTTGGACAGCTAATTGCCGCCCCCGAATAGGACTCCCGGCCAGAGACAGGCTGGCGCGGCCCGGCTGCGAAACCAAGGCTGCAGTGGGCAACCTGCCTAACCCTAACCTGCTCTCGCGCCTCAACCAGAGGCCCACGCCATTGTTTTTTATAATAATAATAATATAACATATGCCATTTAGCAGACGCTTTTATCCAAAGCGACTTACAGTAGTGAATGTATACATTTATCAGTAGGCCCTGCCATTTGGCTGGCCCCCAGTGGGGCCCCATTTTCTGAACCCTACAAAAAATAATTGCGCCCCTCGGAATACCCGCCAATGGCTATATAAAATTATTCTACCGTACCGCCCTACCAAAACTGAGCCACTGCCCGAACTACATAGCCAGTCCATTGTTTTTCAACATGTGGTCGCAGATTGAACCCAATTTCCAAATGTGTAAGATATCGAACCACGCCATTGTTTTTAACGCAATAACTTTTCTTTAAAATATCACAAACCTTTACTGTTCAGTTGTTTGACATTGTGCTGTGACTTCAGAGCCATCTTAACCTTGATAAAAACACAGTTTTGTATTCATTGTGACATTGTGCTCAAAATCATAAATAATAAATTCTTTCAAATCATAAATAACATTATTTAAGTTCTCCACGCTGTTATTTCCCTTTTGGTCTTTTGATAGAGGATGCTCCCAAATCTTAAGGAAAGTTTCCCTCAATGTTTTTGAGATTTGAAATGTTATGTTTTGTGCATGGTGTAAGGATCGATTGCATGCTGTGTAAAGCAGATACATCCTGTGCAATATTTGCAGTGAACCTGTCTCTACTACTGTATTTTTACATTTACATTTTAGGCATTTAGCAGACACTCTTATCCAGAGTGATTTACACAGTTTACATTTTTATTTTTTTATTTTACATGGAACCCATTTATACAGCTGGATATTTTACTGAAGCAATTCAGGTTAAGTACCTTTAGCTCAAGGGTACAACGGCAGTGTCCCCACCTGGGAATCGAACCAGCAACCTCTGAGTTACAAGTCCAGTTCCCTAACCATTACACTGCACTGCCTGCCAATGTTCTGTAAGTTGTGGTCCATGTTTCACTTTGTTGACACTTAACTGTGTCATAATATTGACTTGTGCTGACAAGATTTTTTCAGATAAATACTTAAATATGGTATAACTGGTCATGCAGCTGTGCTATTTATTTAATAATTTCCTACCTTGTGGATAAGGCTTGAAACACCAGTCACATGCCTCTCAACTCACTTTGTCAGGAAATTGTATGAGCCCTATTTAAAGTTCTATGTGTATTTGGCATTGTGCATAGAAATGGAAGTAAATGAAGCATATTATATCAGAGGTATTTTAATCTCTCACCCATATGAGGTCTGAACGATGTTACCACAGTAACATTAAAAGAAAATAAAAAACAACATGCACATGTTAAATACTATAACATTGCGCTGAGGCTGCTGGGTAGCTCATCCTATTAAGACACTGTTCCGGTATGTGGATGGCCCCCTCAGTATTGAGTCAGATCCAGACTGTGCCAGTGCTGATAATCATCTGTGGAGTCTCTGCAGACATTTAAATTAAAAATGCATTGTGTTCTTAGCAATACAGCTTGTGTGGGTTCATGCTGAATGCCCCTGTGTTCGACTTTACACCTTTCATAGGAGCGAACACCTGATTCAAATAAAGCTTCAAAAACATCCTTTCGCTATCTGCAGACGATAATATAAACTCTCAGAGCACTATAGGTGTAATAACCTGCTTAACAAGATAGTGCTCCTGAGATGTAGCTCAGTGGTTCCCAAACCTCTCCTCGGGGACCCTCAGCTGCTGCATGCGCTTGTTCAGTTTCACCACCATCACACCTGAGCGTGTGTTGATTCGTTGAATCAGGTGTTCTCGTGGTGGAATTAAAGGGGCACTCTGACCAAAATCCATAATTTTATGATGGATGCTACTTACTGTATGTCTTGTCGATCCGTCTGCATGATACTTTTGCATTTATGTCCATTTCCCTGTGAGCCATGAGCAGCCAAATGGCAAATATAACGTCACTCAATTGTCAAATAATCTACAAAAACAAACTACAGACCAGAATAGCCCAGACTAACTTCTGTATTTTCTGGCCACGCAATGACATTATGAGAATTTAAAAAAGATGAATATTGACTTGGTAGGTCTTTATTTTTTTGTGCATGCTAGTGAAGCATCACGTGTTGTTTGTCGTGTGACAAAAACGAACGTTTTGCTAGTGAGAGAAAATGAGCTAAACAGCAGAGTTAAATTAGTCTGGGTGATTTTGGTGTGTAGTTTGTAGATTTTGATCATGTGCGTTGCCTGGATTCAATCAACTGTCTTTCGGTTCTTAACTTTGAAAAATGTGGACAAACTTTCAAAAATTTTAATTTGTTTCTTTGCATTGTGCAGCAATAACCATTTTTTGTAAATATAATTTAAAGACAAATGCCTTAATCCAGGTATTTCCATTTCATAATCCCAAAGCTCTTTTTCATATGGTCAGAATCTCTATTACCCCTTCACACTGAACATTTCCCACACAGTGGCATCCCTTATGGATAAATACTGTTGCTGGGTGGTGCTATCAAATATTTTGACACTCTTCACAACAGCAGTCTGTTCCTCAGTGCCTTAAAGAAAACACATTGAGCAGGAATCAGAGTTGCCAGATTTAGTGACATTCTTCAGTGTGACATTTAGTGTCATCTTAAGCTATACACTCTGTGTGAATATTGTTGCACCACCTAATTCAATTATAAAACATTTGAAACATGGTTCTCTGTGGCTCAGTTGGTAGAGCACGGCGTTGGCAATGCTTAGGTTGTGGGTTCATTCCCCACTGGGGCCACATATACTGAAAAAAAAAGTACTCATTCACTACTGTAAGTCACTTTGGATAAAAGCATCTGCTAAATGGCATATATTATATATTATTATATTAACATTTTACTGCATGGGGCCTTGTAAATTAATAAATGTACTAGCAGTATTTTCTGCTTCAGAACCTTGATTCATCTTTTTTAAAGGTTTAGATTCGGACATTTTTTTTTCTTTAGCTTGCTTTCATGGTGGGCATTGGCCTGCACTTTGTGTGGATCTAGAACAGGCCTGTTGCATTAAAATCTATTTTATATATTATATTATATAGGGGAATACTCATCAATACTTTTGCTGGAGGGACAGTGGACGTTCTATGCCGATGCTACCCGTCTCCCATAATGGACTAGAATACAATAATTAATCTAATAAAATGTAATTATGTTGCAGTTGCCATTCATAAATAATGATAAACAACAAGCGTTGTTTCATACTTTATTATAACATTTTTGAAACCGAGTGATATTCAATAGGCTATTGTGTGCATTTCTTCAAGATATTTCAGGCGCTCACTTCACCTTCTGCCAAGATGTGGTTGCCGAGCAGTCAAAACAGTTTGCTTAAAGTGTGTAAGAAACGGAGAGAAAGAGATGCACAAAGATGGGTTTTGCGCTTTGAAATTGACAGCCCTGACAAAGGGATTGTCAAGGTCCAATGAAACGGAGCGCCGCAAGGGCATTGTTGCTGTGCTAACTGATGAGCGGCTGTGACGTTCTCCCGCCGCCGTCGCACACCGCGGCCCCGTTTGTTAGGAGCTTTCAGACGGGAATGAAAGAGACGGGAAAACAAGCTGAGGTTGTCACGTGTCTGATGAAGGAGGGCGATTTCAGCCTCAAAAACTGTGCTTGGACTTATTTATTTATTTTGCTTTAGGCCCTTGTAAGTGCCTTGCTTTACTTGCTTTCGTGAATGTGCTGAACCTTTTTTTCCTGACACAGGGCCAGTCACCTGATCTGGTACACCGACCAGAGACAGAACACGGTGCTATCTGGCTACAGATGGATGGACTTTTTTGCATTTGTAGGATCAAAATCCCTAAAACGATATGACAGAACCAGAGTCAAGCTGGGCAACTGAGAAAGTCATATGGTACCAACAGGGTTTAGTGTGAAAAATATATTTGTATAATAATGTTCTATTGTTCAACATCGCGCTGTATCAGGCCTTGGGTATTGTTCGGTATCAGCCGTCAATGAACAGTGAACAAATGCAGTTTTTTGCCTAGCTTTGTTAACAATTGAATTGAATGGTTGAAAGCACAATATTGGTTTAGAATTCATTTTAGGTTGGGTTTATCAGCAATGGATATGGTTGAAAACACAACATTGTATTAACATTGATATTTGGTTTCGTTGTTCATTGTTGCATATTGTTGACCCAACACAACATTGGATCTGCATTGATTTTTTTATGGGTATTTCAACATCTTGTTTGGCTGACAACACACACTGAATTAACATTGATTTTGGATCGGTGTGTCTGGTTTGGTTGAGAATACAGCATGTCCCTCAATAACAGGCTTTGGTAGTGTTTTATTTCTTAAGAGGCACCGGTTAACAAAATAACATTTATAGTTCGGCCTTCAAACCGTATAATATCATCAGTCTGATGGTGGCATTAATTCTCAGAGAACAATTTATGACTACAGTGAGAGCACACAATTTGTAAACCCGAACAACTATTTATAGGGTATGCATAAATGTGACAGAAGCGGTTTTCGTAGTTATATAGTTATTTGTAATTTACGACAAAGGTACATTTTATAAATTGTGAATTTACATCATATTCACAGAAACACAATTACTTTAAAATCTGTAGTCTTAAATGGGTGCTGTTGTACTCAGGCATTTCAATCAACATTTGTCTTTAGCTCTGACTCACAGTTTAATGCAAATGTAATTAATGTTCTTCACAGTTTGCCAATTGCTTCACTTGCCAACCTGTGTTTGTGAAGAAAAAGTATGTTGAAGTTAAAATCCACATGTTTGAATCCAGACCTTAACCTCTGTTAAATATTGTTAGCTGCTGCACTTAATTGTAAGTCTAAGTTAACAAATTGTTATTGAATCCTGGTCCTGGTAATTTGGGTTTCTGACTGCAACAAACTTCTGGCTATGGGAATCGGTTCACTTCAGGATGTGGGAATCGGTTCACTTCTGGCTATGGGAATCGGTTCACTTCAGGATGTGGGAATCGGTTCACTTCAGGATGTGGGAATCGGTTCACTTCAGGATGTGGGAATCGGTTCACTTCAGGATGTGGGAATCGGTTGCGCAGCTGTCTTGAGGTCACCATAAAGTTTGCTTCAAAAGAAATGCTTCAATGCAGAGAGGAGTCTCATTGTCCCACTAGACCAATGTTCACGTGTTCTGTGTGGCTCAGTTGGTAGAGCACAGCGTTGGCAACGCTTAGGTTGTGGGTTCAATCCCCACTGGGGCCACATATACTGAAAATGTATGCATTCACTACTGTAAGTCGCTTTGGATAAAAGCGTCTGCTAAATGGCGTATATTATTATTATATTATATTCACGTGTGCTAGGTTTAAACTGAGATGTAAAGGGCTTCACGTTCACACAAAGTATGACCACCCTGGAGTCTGTTTTGTGGCAAAGGAAACAGAAACCCCTATCAACAGTCCCTGACTTTAGGACAAAGGCCAGTGCAGTTTAACTGGTGCGTAACTGCACTAAATCATCATCATCATTATTATTATTATCATTATTATTTGACGATTATGAAGAACTTGAAGTAGAACAACAACAATTAACATTATCAGAATACCACATGTTACTACATTTCTAGTTTGTTTCACAAATGTATGTCCTGCTGTCTGAAATCTGTTCACTGAATTAGACGCTGAGGACAAACAGTCCTCCCCAACAACAAGGAAGGGAGGGGTAGATCATTTTGGGATATTATTATTTTTTCCCGTCTAGAGATAATTAGAGAGGAGTATCCATCTGTGCAGTTAATTACACTTTACAGCGCATTCATTATTCGTGATTGAATCACACTGCATTCAAAGGAGAATTTCTTTTTTTTTTTGGTTTTGGAGAAAAGGTCCAATATACTGTAGCTTATTGCTATGCACTTAGTAAAAAATAACCTGAAGCCAATCGGTTATTTTTAAACTGCAGCTGAGAGGGGAACTGCCACATTTGCTGGTAATGCATGGGTTAAGCATAGTAATTGGATTAATTACAGATCAGCGGAAATAGTCAACAGAGTTGACAGTGTGCCGTCCGTTTGGACAACAGAGTGCCAATGAACAGCCATGTTTCACAACACAGATGCATGCAGAATGTCCTGAGCTGGTGCCTTGCCTCCCACAGCGTGTGGTTCCCTGGGAGAGATAATGTGTCTGGCAGCAGTATGGTCAGGCCACACTCTTGACCTGCGCTTCATTTTTGCAAAAGCAATGACAGCAATCGCTGCTGGGAACCAAACAGACACTGCACTCATTCACTAGTCTCAAGTACTTAAACCACAACACTAGGTCCATGATTTACAAACCGGTTCCGCCACATTCGTTAATAATATCACATTAGCTTATTTTATAACTGAAAACGAGGATGTCCTTGTATCCGATATTATTACTGATATCACGAAATACTGCAAGCTAGTGTGAATGTTTGAAAGCTTATGTAACACATTGAAAACTTTTCAATGCAAGCTTTTTTCCTTTCTGGAAATGTGGATAATTAGACAACCTCAGAAACCCAGCACTGAAATGTCCACAATATTACATTTTACATTTTACATTTTAAGCATTTAGCAGACGCTCTTATCCAGAGCGACTTACAAGATGTGCATTAATACAAGGCGAGAACAATCAAAGTTAGCGTACAAGATCAGTGCAGTAAAACGGCAAAAGACATCATTGCAGGCGTCTGCGTATCATATCTGTAACATTGGGAAAGAAAAGGTTAGTGGGTGTTTTTTTTTTTTTTTTTTTTTTTTTTTTTTTTTAAACAAGTAAACAGATTGACTAGATGGACAGTGTTCAGTGGTAGTGGAGTCTGAAGAGGTGGGTTTTGAGTCTCTTGCGGAAGATTGGAAGTGATTCCGCAGTCCTGACCGGATTGCGGAGGTCGTTCCACCAACGAGGGACCAGGACAGAGAAGAGGCGAGACCGCGAGGAGCGGCTGCCAGGCGCCCGGAGGGATGGGGCAGTCAGTCTGCCAGCGGAGGCGGAGCGGAGGGGTCTGGACGGGGTGTAGGGCGTGATGAGTGACTGGAGGTACGGGGGGAGCAGTACCTCTGGCCGCTGAAAAAGCCAGCACCAGTGACTTGAATCTGATGCGTGCTGCGATGGGGGAGCCAATGCAGAGAGGAGAGTAGAGGGGTGACGTGGGTGAACTTCGGCTGGTTGAACACCAGGCGAGCAGCAGCGTTCTGGACTAGTTGCAGTGGCTTGATGGCACAGGCCGGAAGGCCTGCCAGCAAGGAATTGCAGTAGTCCAGACGTGAGATCACCAGGGCCTGGACCAGGAGTTGAGTGGCCTCTTGGGTGAGGAACGGTCTGATCCTCCGGATGTTGTGGAGGGAGAAACGGCAGGTCCGAGAGATCGCTGCAATGTGGCTCGAGAAGCACAGCTGGTTGTCCAGGGTTACCCCAAGACTCCTGGCAGACTGGGACGGAGACACTATGGAGCCTTCCACGTAATTGACGCATCAATCATCGGGAGCCCTTCGCTGGGAGGAAGAGCAGCTCTGTCTTCCCCAGGTTCAGCTTCAGGTGGTGGGTGGACATCCATGCGGAGATGTCAGCCAGGCATGCAGAGATCCGTGCCGGGACCTGGGTATCAGATGGAGGGAAGGAGAGAAACAGTTGAGTGTCATCAGCATAACAGTGATAGGAAAAACCATGAGCAGAAATAACAGAGCCAAGGGACTTGGTGTACAGAGAAAATAGGACAGGGCCTAGCACCGAGCCCTGCGGGACACCGGTAGAGAGGGTGCGGGAGAGGAGAGGGATCCTCTCCAGGCCACCTGGTAGGACCGGTCGGCCAGGTAGGACTCGAACCATGTCAGCGCAGATCCAGAGATTCCCATCTCGACGAGAGATGAGAGCAGGATCCGGTGGTCCACGGTGTCGAACGCCGCCGCCGACAGGTCAAGGAGGAGGAGGACGGAGCTAAGGGATCGGGACTTAGCGGCGGAAGAGCCTCAGTGACCGCAAGGAGAGCAGTCTCTGTGGAGTGGCCTGCTCTGAACCCAGATTGGTTGGGATCGAGTAGGTCGTTCTGTAAGAGATGAGCAGACAGTTGATTATAGACAGCCCGCTCTAACGTTTTGGAAAGGAATGGGAGGAGAGAGACAGGTCGGTAGTTAGAGATGACAGTAGGATTCAGAGAGGGTTTTTGAGGAGGGGGACAACCTGAGCGCATTTGAGGGAGGAGGGGACAGAGCCAGAGGAAAGAGAGGAGTTAATGACATTAGAGACAAACGGGAGGATGTCCATAGCAATGGACTGGAAGAGGGGGGAAGGAATGGGATCAAGAGGGCAGGTGGTGGGACGGTGGGAGAGAACAAGTTGAAGGATGTCCGAGTCAGGGAGGGGTGAGAAGGAGGACAGAGAGGTGGGAGGTTTAGGTAGCGGGATGGGAGAGGGAGGGGTAGGGGGGAAGGAGTTGCGAATGACCTCAACCTTCTCGTGAAAGAAGGATGAGAAGTCATCTGCGGTTATAGAGGAGGGGGTGGGGGAGGAGGAGGGGTGAGGAGAGAGGAAAATGTAGCATAGAGTTTACGTGGGTTGGAACAGAGGATTGAATCTTAGAGAGGAAGAATGCAGACTTAGCAGAGGAGAGGTTAGCGGAGAAGGAAGCCAGGAGTGTGTGGAAGTCAGACAGAGCTGCAGGGGATTTGGATTTTCTCCATTTCCTTTCTGCCGCACGCAGCTTCAGACGGTTAGCCGAATGGAATCGGTTAGCCAGGGGCGGGGCGGAGACGAGCGGGTTTAGCGGATAGAGGACAGAGTAAGTCAAAGGAGGAGGAGAGAGAGAGGAAAGTAGGGTGGATGATGCTACTTCAGCAGGTAGCTGAGAGAAGGCATCAGCAGGGGGAAGGGAAGATAGGACAGTAGCTGACAGGGCAGCGGTGAAAGAGAGCGGACGTTGCGACGGACAAGGACAGTGGGAGCAGGTGAGGATGGTTTAGGGACAGAGGGGAGGGGGAGGAGAAAGACAGAAAGGAATGGTCAGACACATGTAGAGGCGATACCGTGATGTTGGGTGAGGCGCAGTTCCTGGTGAAGACCAGGTCCAGTTGGTTGCCGGCCTTGTGGGTGGATGGGGATTCAGCCATGGTGAAGTCAAAGGACTGAAGGAGGGGAGAATGCAGAGGCCTGGGAGGTCTCTAGCTGCAGGTTGAAGTCCCCGAGGAGTAAGGCGGGAGTGCCGTCCTCAGGAAGGCACTGAGTAGGGCATCCAGCTCGTCTAGGAAACTCCCAGTGGACCTGGAGGGCGATAAAGAACAATGATGTGCAGTTTACATGGAACAGTGACAGTGACAGCATGAAATTCAAAGGAGGAGGAGGGTGAGAAGTGAGGAAGAGGAACAATACCAAATCTCCACAGGGGAAATGAGTATACCTGTCCCTCCACCTCTACCTGAGGTCGTGGAGTGTGGGAGAAGGTGTAGGCGGCAGAGAGAGCAGCAGGGGTGGCCGTGTTTTGCGGAGTGATCCAGGTCTCCGTAGCGCCAGGAACTGCAGGGAGAGTAGCGAGGCCTGGGCCGAGATGAAATCGGCCTTCCGGACAGCGGACTGGCAGTTCCATAGTCCGCCTGCTACCACCACGTCAACACCGGGAGATCTAGGAGGGTGGATGAGGTTGGTCAGATTACGGGTGTGGGTAGAATCTCTCCTTCTAGGCAGTCTAGAAGAGAGAGACATGGACTGGGATAGGGAGGAAGCATGTAGTGTTAGATGCAGAGGTAGTACAATAGGGAGATACAAAACTATGATACTCACCGTGCGGCGAGCACTCCCTAGCTGGCCCCCTCGGTGGACTCCTGCAGGTAGACTCCTC
This sequence comes from Aldrovandia affinis, assembly GCA_029706075.1. Taxonomy (NCBI): domain Eukaryota; kingdom Metazoa; phylum Chordata; class Actinopteri; order Notacanthiformes; family Halosauridae; genus Aldrovandia; species Aldrovandia affinis. The sequence continues at coordinate 843,682 of JAINUG010000254.1, read as the reverse complement.
CGTCTTTGTCCGCCGAGTCTTCGTCCGGGAGGCTAGGACGGGAGGCTGCCGCGAAAAAGCTGCCGCTATCCACAGCTATGGCTGCTAATATAGCCAAGTAATGCTAGGCACTAAGTGGCGAGTGCCACCTGATAACAAAGCACAGTAATTAACAACTAGCTTTCTTCGCTACTAAAGAATTAACGCTCAACTACAAACACGGTCTGATACAATAAGACCGATTCAAAACAGCTGAGTCGCAATCAGCTTTGAAATCAAACTATTATATATATATAATCTACTAACTGCTGGACATTTGGCGGCACAAGCCAGCTAGTTACAAAAGCAAAGTAGCAATTAAGTGCCAATTCTACCCGATGGGACAGGATACGACCACAGAAGCTAAACAAACAATATCTAACGCCGGAAAAGTACACTTACTGACACGCGACAAAGACAGTACTAGCCAGAGTACGAATGCACACTATTCCACCTCATATTTTATTGTCATGAAGTGAAATGAAGGTTGAAATGAGCAGAGCCATCGGTTGAATGACAAGTTGTCCCGCTGAACGACTCACACATCATCTCCTCGGTCCAGAGTGCGTTGGCCTATAACCTCAGCGTTTGAACACCCCTCTACTTGGGCTCAAAATGCAGTTGGGGGAAAGTGAATTGGAGGAATTAAAATTATAGCCCTCTTCTGGGGAGTTGGATTGGAAAACCAATTTGTTAGCAAATGCCTTGTGATCAGGAAGCATTATAGTCAACATTCCCGAAGACTACATTCAATATCAAATGTAGACATCAATCCATGCATTAAAACATTGACTTTGTATTTTTGGAGGTTTATTCACATTTATGCAGATGTGGATATGGATGTAAGAATTGACATTGTTTTTTTGTTTTTGCTGTATAATAACATCTTACCAAGGTGTTCACTGTGCTGTAAGAACTAGCTTGAAAGGAAATTAAACAAAAGTTCACCAAAGAATCCCTCAAAAGACTGTAGCTTTGAAACATACCTGGTATGAAAGGTAAAAGTTATGAGTAGACTTCTATCTTTTTAAGTTTAGCACACAGATTCTTAGGGGGGATTTGATTAAGGTTTTCCTAAAAGGAAAATTCCTAAAATGGATTAACAAAGTGAACTACCAAGGATTTTTTAAGATAAGTTCAGTTATGAGAACAAGTGGCCACAGGTGAAAATTAGTTTAAAGGCAAATTCTAGATATTAGGAAGTTTTTATTTACGCAGAGAGTTGTCAATGCCTGGAACAGCTTGCCAGGTCGGGTAGTAGAGGCAGAAACACTTGGGATATTCAAGTCCAGGCTAGATGCAGTACTAGATACTCTTTAGATTAGGACATGATGAGCCTAGATGGGCTGAACGGCCCGTTCTCATCTTTGTGTATTCTTATGTAAATAAAGCTTTGTGTTAGAACAATCATTTATAATTGATGGAACCTTTTCTGATACATCATTTACATTTTATGCCATTAAAATAATAATTAAGTGACTGGCAAACTAAGGCATTTTTTTTACATTTTATAAATGTATAGGGTTAAAACTTTGAAAGAATGAGTGATTTATTTAAATCATAATTTCTTGACAAAGTTGTGCAACTTTGACTATTGTGAGGCACAGAACTCCACAAAATGACCTCCAAAGTTCAGGCAGGGATTTTCACAGTTACTTATCCATAAAATCACTTTTACATCCTTATATTTAGATTAGAAGTCTACATACCAAATTCATGCATTAGGCATCCTTCTATAGCAATTTCATATTGACCAAACTAAAACATGCAAAAAGCTTAACCCCTTGAAACTAAAGTAATTTGGAAATATACCTTTGAAATAATTTAGATGGCTATTTGAATTGTTATAGTTAAACACTATAATATTGTTGTTCCCTAACAATAACTGCATATAAATTCAAACCATACCACCAAAAAAATGTCTGTTCCTCCATTCACTTGTGGTTTACACATACTTGATTTTGTTTCTCAAAGTAATTTCCATTGGTTTAGCCAATCTTATTGGCTAATGTGAACATTGACATTGTGCAACGGTTATTTCTCTCCGATTCTTTGACCAATCAGCAGCCAGATCTGAAAAATCAAGACAAATGATGACTATGATAGTAACAAGAAACATTATTTACAATTGTAAAATCATTATATTGGAATATTGTGTGCAGTTCTGGGGACCGCATTACAAAAAAGATATAGATGCTGGAAAAGGTCCAAAGGCGGGCAACCAGACTGATTCCAGGCATAAAGACAAGTGTTATGAGGAAAGGCTAGAGATGCTTGGACTGTTCAAGAGTAAAAGGAGACTTAGGGAGATTTGATTGAGGCTTTTAAATTTATTAAAGGAATTAACAAAGTGAATTTTAGGAAATTATTCAAGTTGAGTTCGGTTAGCAGAACGAGGGGCATAAATGGAAACTGACAAAGGTAAATTTCACACGGACACTAGGAAATATTTTTTCACACAGAGAGTGATCAATGCGTGGAATAGCTTGCCTGGACATGTAGTGGAGGCTGAGACACTAGGGGTATTCAAGGCCAGGCTCGATCCAGTGTTAGACACTGTAGCCTTTGGGTAAACTAAGCATTGTGAGCAGATTATATTGCCGGGAATATTGTTCCATCCTTTTTGATGTCTCACTAACGGTGAAGGGGAATTTCTGTGTGGGACACCGCTGCAAGTGATGATCTGTGTGGGCTGGAAAATGTGTAGGTGTGTTGGTTAGATAAGAGTAACTCAAAGTGACAGAGCACAACATTGCCCATCAAGCAGTATAGGCTAGTATTTGGTAATACTTCATGACAGTGAAGTATTACCAAAACATATTCAGTCATCTGAACAATTGTTCATTATTAATTTACTGTATTTGGATGCAGTGTAATCCCCAATATTTTAAGTGGATTTGTGTACATAGTAACACACATAAATAAGAAACTTTTTGATACCGTTTGTATACGCTTTGAAAATTGTATGATGTATAGCGTGATATTTAGTCTAAGGCACAGGTGTCAAACTCATTCCACCGAGGGCCGAGTGTGTGCAGGTTTTTGTTGCAACCAATGCACTACACCAGGTGATTTCACTAATTAGCTCACTTCTTCAACTAAGGAGGAACCTAACTGAAATCACCTGGTGTAATGTATTGGTTACACCAGAAACCTGCATACACTCAGCCTCGATGGAATGAGTTTCACACCCCTGGTCTAAGGGCTCTAGTTTTGTGAGAACCGTATCAAAAATGCAACTGGGGTGTTAATATGCTGCTCAAGTGTTAATAGGTGAATAGGCTCAGCCACACTTCCTCAATCAGGCTTAGCTGACTGGGAACACAAAGTGACAGTGGTGTAACAGAATTGAAGAGATGCGGCCAAAAATTTAGAGCATTTATGCAAATGCACAGGAGGAGCACTTAAATGTCCGCTGAACAGTTCTGCTGTTGTTGTCTTTTGATTTCCACATCCTACACACCAGCCATGAGAATGGTAATTACACTCTAGACACAACTCCGCCACTGCCTAAATGATTAATGAACTCCTGGAGTACTGGAGCAAGAAATTGGGCCTCAGTCTCATTTCCATTGAAAAAAACAAAACAAACTAAACAAAACAAAACAGTTGAAACATTAAAATCCTCTGCTGTTAGAGGACTTGCCAATGCACTCTTATGTGGCTGTTATCCATTCAAAGACAAGCTGTCCAGAAAGCCTTCTCTGCATTTTTATAGCTGAGGAAAATCAGCTTAAAGCCTTAGCTAATTTATGAGAAACACAAATGATAAAGACACATTCATAAAGCAGTTCTGATTAAATCTGGATTATGGACACAGATGACTGTGAGCAGCAGCCGTTGTAAGTAGTGTATGTGTTAATGTAAACATTACACTGCCATGAGTTACTTAGTAATGCATACCATGAGGTCCATGATGAGAATGTCTCTGTGTGTACATTAATAGTGACAGTCGTTACTTTTACACCCACAATCATGAATCCTGTACAAGTAAGAACAGCCTCTCAGCCAGAAAGGCAGTCCCATATAAAACATGACATTGGTGAAGAGGAGGCTGGGCAATATGTTGATTTGGCTACAGAATTTGTGCACAACAATAAAACAGGCCAAGATCCATCCCCATCCAAACACAAAATAAAAATAAAAGAGTCATAAACGTCCTGTTTCTTTGCAGTCTGATTCGATAGCCTGCAATTCAGCTGAAATCCACTACGTGTATCTGTTCCCACGTGTCGTGGAATTTATAACGTAGTATACAAATACAACCAAGGTAATTGGCTGTGATAAAGCCGGGATTCATTACATGATAGAAGACCAATCATAAGGACGTTAATGCAATCCACAAATTACCACTTTAACTGAATGCATTTTGCTAGATCGGTTATTGCTAACCCTGGTCCTGGAGGCGGAGGTCTTCATTACTACCCAGCCTTTAGATGGCAGCACACAGCTTGGTCGCCTCAGCTGGTTTCTCAACTCCAAAATTATTGCTGATTTTGATGATGATGATGATGATGATGATGATGATGATGAAAAACCAGCATACCCTGCGGTCCTCCAGGACCAGAGTTGAAGACCCCCACACTTGTTGAATCTGTGCATGAAGCCACCTATGTACAAGAGGCTTGTGTTCCTATGTCCACCTATCAGAGGAGAGGCTTGTGTTCCTATATCCACCTGGTGCAGGTGTGCTCAGTTGGTATTCATTTAATGAATAATTAACTGTTTTTGAGTGAATGCTCTGCAGCTGTGTTTATGGGGAGGCTTTATCCGCAGCCTGCTGCTGCTGGACTGAATTACAGACTAAATAATGTGTCTGCAAATGCATGCCCTTAATCAAGAGCCATAAGCATTATCTATACATGTGATGACAACTTTGAAGAGGCTAATACCTGTCTTTACACTTATTGAAGATACATTTTTTTTTAAAGCCAAGATAAAACACAAGCAAAATAAGAATGGGAACCCAATGGAAATAAACTTTGTGAAAACCACCCCTCATGTGTTTTTAAGACCAAAACCTTTTAAAACCGTACAACATCTTTAAAAGACACCCATCAGTTTCCTCCGATTTACATTCCCATCTTACGGTTATCATTTATCATTTATTTCCATTTGCAAATGGGTCAAAAGTATTTTTGAATTGTAAGAAAAACAAAATCAATGCATATTTCAAGATGAACCTTGGGGAAAGTGTTCAGTTGGACCTCCCAGGCACATGCCAAGTTAATGGCCCTTGTGACGCTGATTTATGTGTGCAACGTCCAACCAGACGCCCTGTGCCTTTGAGCCAGCACTTTCTAAAACACTCTGTGTATTCAGACCTGCAGTTATTCACATGGCATGAATCATTTCTTGGACCTTTTTCTTTTTCTTGCTGAAGTTTTAATTCATTTCCATGCATCATTACTTACTTGCAGATGGCGATGAAAGCTCATTGCCTATAAGTGAGACATAAAATGAAGCAATACTCACCTTAGGAAGGTTATTGAAGATCAAATGGTTTCTTAACCTCCTGTTGCATCATGTCTTGTGTCAAGAGGCCCCTTATCAGTGAAAGCACCCACCTTCTGTTGCAGGCCAGCAGCATCACTCATTTGAATCCCCCATGCATATCATTTCCCTTCTTTTATATTAGCAATAAAGGAGGCACTGCCGGTCATGCATGTTTACTTGTTGACTCTGAGTTACATGAAAAATATGGCAAAGTGGGTACACAGACACCTGGGCCTGGATTCCATCAGGTTTTGTCCTTAAATTTGACTCAAAATGAAACAGGAGCATGTGTACTACAGCGATGTGTAATGAGAACCCGTGGTATGTCACATGGTTCTGTGTGTCTCAGTAGGTAGAGCATGGTTCTGTGTGGCTCAGTAGGTAGAGTGTGGTTCTGTGTGGCTCAGTAGGTAGAGTGTGGTTCTGTGTGGCTCAGTAGGTAGAGCGTGGTTCTGTGTGGCTCAATAGGTAGAGTGTGGTTCTGTGTGGCTCAGTAGGTAGAGCGTGGTTCTGTGTGTCTCAGTAGGTAGAGCATGGTTCTGTGTGGCTCAGTAGGTAGAGCATGGTTCTGTGTGTCTCAGTAGGTAGAGTGTGGTTCTGTGTGTCTCAGTAGGTAGAGTGTGGTTCTGTGTGTCTCAGTAAGTAGAGTGTGGTTCTGTGTGGCTCAGTAGGTAGAGCGTGGTTCTGTGTGGCTCAGTAGGTAGAGCGTGGTTCTGTGTGGCTCAGTAGATAGAGCGTGGTTCTGTGTGGCTCAGTAGGTAGAGCGTGGTTCTGTGTGGCTCAGTAGGTAGAGCGTGGTTCTGTGTGTCTCAGTAGGTAGAGCATGGTTCTGTGTGTCTCAGTAGGTAGAGTGTGGTTCTGTGTGGCTCAGTAGGTAGAGCATGGCGTTGGCAACACTTAGGTTGTGGGTTTGATTCCCATTGGGGCCACATATACTGAAAAATATATGCATTCATTATTGTAAGTTGCTTTGGATAAAAGCGTCTGCTAAATGGCATATGTTTCATGAATGTCGGCATGGCTAGGGGGTGTTGTTAGGCGTGACACAAAGTGGAGTGCTGGCACACCCCCCCAGTCATGCTGATATTTATTATATACCAATGGGTTCAAGTTCCATATTGCTTGTATGAAACGGAACCATCCAGAGATGTCCATATAGACTCAGAGATGTAAGACCAGATCATTTTACATAGAAGACTTGACGGACTATAAGGTGTATTCCTCCGCAAGCAAGTTATTTGGTCACTAAGCAACGAGAGTTCCATTTGTGAACTTGGATAGGATTGCTGTGGAATCATATTAATTTTGCCATTCACTTTTTTTTTTTTCAAGTCAGTGGAGATAATTTACTTCTCTACGCAGTAATAAGTGAAATACTGGACAGCCCACTTTGAGCATATGGACATTGAACCCAGACAGTTGCATGAGAAGAAAAAACCCATTTACTAATCTTTTCCTTCCCAGTGTTACAGGTATGGTATACAGCTGCCAACAATGATGTCTATCGCTGTATTACTGCACTGATCTCTTGCGCAAACTATGATTGTTCTTACCATGTATTAATGCACATTTTGTAAGTCGCTCTGGATAAGAGCATCTGCTAAATGCTTAAAATGTAAAATGTAAATGTATTTTACAGTCTCCATTTTTATTACGATTGACAGCGTACAATGTTTCACACCTAGGATGCTAATGTTAGTAGAAGGTGCAATAATATAAAAATGATTCTACATTCTATTTGGCTGTGCATGATCATAAATATTGGCACTGCCAATAAGTCTGACTCACCAAGTGCCATCCAGGACCGGAACTATCCCTTTTAGAATTTATGATGTACATTTACACTGCATGCATATGTGCTGTCTTCAGTTTCCCTTTCCTTCAAGATGAAACATTCATGTTAATATAATTATTAATTTATGTAAATATAATTATTTAATATAATTCTATATTATATTAATGCCAATATAGTTATTTGTGTTATAAGACCCCCACAAAGATTCCTGGTTAAATTATTTCACAAATGCAAATTGCTACAAATGACACCATAAACTGGTACTGATGGCTAAATGGGGTTTTGTGTCTAAGGTGCTATGCTTAAATAAGTCTCCCATAAGACATATTCACTTTGAGATATATAGATTTTTTTTATCTTTTGACAATGCCTAAAAAATACAAAATGACAAAAAACACATGTGTGTGTCAAAGAAATATTGTGATATTGTGTGTTGTGTGTGTGTGTGTGTGTGTGGCCATTTTAAACAAATGTTTGTGATTCCCAGATTGCTTTGTACTCTTCCTTTCCAGTTTGTCCCATTTGTTGAGGTCTTCCATGCTGTCTCTAGAGTCTTGTGTGTGTTTGATCTTGAAGAATGTGTTTAGTCCATTCAATCACAGTATTTTTTTTTAAATTTGTACCTAAAAACAGGGTGTGTGTGTGTTTGTGTGTGTGTGTGTGTGTGTTTTTAAACAAATGTTTGTGATTCGATTGCTTGTAAGTGTATTTGTGCTTGCATGCTGTCTCTAGAGTGTTGTGTGTGTTTGAGAATGTGTTTAGTCCATTCAATCACAGTATTTTAGGAAGGCAAAAAGCTACGTTATGCTAATCTGTCATGCTCCTGAAATATCTTGGTGGAATGAGGTCCCAACTACATTGGTTAACTCACCCCCTTGTGTCTGAAATCACACCTCTTTAGATTGTACCTGCCTTGGATCTGTCATGAAAATGCATGGTTCGATTCAGGACTAAATCTAACTGTATTTAATATAAATCACTTTAGTCTAGTGCTTAGTTATACATGTTTAATGAATTATTAACACAAGTATTATGCATAACCTAAGAACACATGGTGGTTGTGTTGGTGGTTAGTCAGCATTAATAAATGTAATCAGATGTATTATCAAGAAGGAGGCCATGGTGGCCAGATTGAGAAAACAACGGCTGTTGTTAAATTGGAAGCATTTAACATAGTGTTACTGTATATTGTAACCTTGTGTGGCAACCACGTATAATGTTGGACTAAATGTGACTGTGTTATTAAAGAGCTATAATGTAGTAATGAACACTTCATTAGGCATTATCATTTACCTTGTAATCTAAATTGTTTAAATCATGTTGTATCTATTAACATGTATTTTTGCGATATTACATGTAGATTTTGATACATGATTGCAGTGAATTTTAATGCTTTTTACAAGACCTGTAGTTGGTTTAGAGGTCAGGTGGCATGTTTGTTTACTCTGCCCGTATACACCTAGTAATGCTTTATATATTGTGCTTCCTTAGAGTTTATGCCAAATAAATCATTATAATATTCCTTTATCAATGTTTATCAGTATTTATCAGCAATTCAAAATTTAAGTTTAACAGCAATGAAAGAGGTTTAACAGCAATGAAAGAGGTTCCGAAGCCTTTCCGCCCAAGTGGGGACGTGTATGAGTCCCGATGAATCTCTGCCCACGCCACAGCCAGTGCTCCCATCATGTTCCTGCAGAGTAGGGCTCGGAGTCTGTAATTAGTCTCTAAATTCATACGGAAAAAGGAAAAAGAAGAAGTGGGGAGAGGAAGAGAGTGAGTGGCAGAAACGTTTTTCAGTCGAGTTGAACGGGTGGGGTAATATTCAGCGGAGCGAGGGAGTGTGGAGACGATGCCTCTGAAGCGCGGAGGGAGATTGGCAGAGGGGCAGAGGACCTGGCAGCTGCTCTGAAAGAGGTATTTTGTTCTCCCAGCAGGGGCTTTCGTACAGGCGGCTGTCCCATCACTGTCAGCGGGGGCGTCCTCACCCTCACTCATCAGCCGAACTCAGCCCGTTTCGATCAATGCAAATGTGATGCAGCGTTCGGCTTCAATTGGGTTCGGGAACTTGAGAAGAAAAATGTAAACCTTGGTGGTACTGCGGAGATATCTTGAGCCACGGTAAGCAGTGTGTCCTTCTGGGTTACGGATGAGGTCATACATTTCACGGAGAGAAAAACTATTCAATTAAAAAATGTCTGTATTTACTGTTTTCGCTTTGGTACACGATACAAAATATGTTCTGGGGTATGTCATCTCTGCCAGAGTCCATTCAACTTAAAAGTGTCCAATAGGGATACAATGTTCAATGTATTCTCTCAGAGATGAATCATCTTTCAATTTCAGCATCAACTTGCTTTCTGTCGACATCAAACGCTTCCGTCACCGCTATAAATCAAATATCCAAAATTAATACCCACCAATGATGTCAGTGTTGCGTATTGTTTCCCTGCCTCTAAATATTACATTATGCTATCTCATAACTCATGATAAAATGTGTAAAATATACTCCCATTTTAAAGAATGTCAGTAAAAATATAACATTACACGTACCTCCTGTTCATCTCCACAGAGCAGCGTTTGACAGAAGTGTTCCCTGCCTGTTATGAAAAGGCACACAGCCTCTAGCAAAGGCCTGGCGAGGACAGCTTCATAATGGCGGAGTCTCTATGGGGAGGCATCCAGGCAGAGCTTTGAGAAACGGGATTGTCTGTGCAGTGCAACATGGTTGATTTAGTTGCAAACTTCTGAGGTTCCAACCATGTGAAACTAAGCCCAACACACCCCGGTAAGTTTTATAGAGGAGAAAAAAAACAGGAACGTCTTCTGGATATAGAGATAGCCTAAAGTAGATCCCAATCCTCGGGAGCCACATGAGAAGAAGACTGTGACATTTGATCAAGTGTTCTGTGGTTTAAAGAAGGGTTTCTCAATCCGTGTCCTGGGGGCATGTAAGGCATGACGGGTTTTGTATTCACCTTAAAATCAGCAAGAAAACAAGGCACAATACTCCGGGTGAGGTGAGTTAATTGTGTAATCAACCGATTGAATTGATCATTGTGTTCGTCAGGCTGGATGAAAGATATCGCCTACCAAATGACCGATGTACCAAGCTAGATGCAGCTTCTTGGCCGGAGAAGCAATCACAGCTATGGCGTGAAGTGAGACCAGCTAAAAAAAAATAAGATGCCCAGAAAAACAAGATATGATGAAGCGACGAATCGAGTTCATGTTGGCAATGCTTTTACAACGGAGCATTTGTTGACGGACGTGAAACTATTTTGAAATGATGTGGACATCACTAGTAGACAGTTAAGGCATCTTCGCTAGTTGGCTGATGTTTAAATAAGTTTGCTAACTTCGCTAATGGCACCCATCTGAAGATATGTGTTGTCTCAAAGCTACTGATCAGTTCCACTTTTAATTTGTGAAATTCTGCAGCCTGACACAATAAGTGTGATAGGTGAGTTTTGATCGAGTTTTGATTTGCCAATATCTAAGACTGTTTGAGTTGGAGGAACAGTGATGGTCATCGTGACTGTTGTTTGCCAGGTTTGTAAAATTCAATTACACCTCCTTTTCTGTGGTACATAAATACACCAATACGACATGGCGTTATTAGCATTATAAAAACAAAAACAGTCACCTTGACCGTTGCCGTGATCATTGTGTTAAATGCTGAGTGACACCGGAAACCAGCACACCCTGTGGCCCTCCAGGACTGAGAACCCTTGCCTGAAAAATATTTTGTACCTCTTGTATCTTGGTTTTTTCCAATGCTCACAAACAAGAAGTCCAATAGCATTATAGTCATTGATATGTTATCCTTACCAAGATCTAAAAGTTACACTATATTTTACCGAACAGTGCACATATTCACAAACTTTCAGCTTTAAAAATTGGCTAAATAGGTAATAACGTTAGCTGTATTGACCAGCATTAATTGCATATTTCTCATTTTGGGGTGTAGGTCCCATAGACCACACTCATAAAGTGGATATGCCATGAGTATGTGTAGCCTGTTTATTTAGTGAGGTACAAGGTATTGTATTGTTAACAGTATTGCATTTTGCCATTCATCTTGCAGTCATGTGATGTGAACTATGGGAAAGTGCTCTGGTATCAAAATGTGGTGACTAGGTATGTGCACACACACACACACACACACATTTTCTCTGCATTCTACAGTATAATATACATATGAAGAGTCTCATTACATTACAGGCATTTTGCAGGCGCTCTTTTCCAGAGCGACGTACAACAAAATGTTAACCGTAGTCAAGAACAGTTTAGCTGAAAGCCATCCTAGTGGGAAGTACAGTTCCTACTTGCTAGGAGCAACCACATAGTTAAACTAGGACCCTGTAGGTAAATCTGTAGCCACAATTCAAAGGTAATTACCAAGCATTTGTCATGATAAAATACAATTTCACACCAATTACAATTTTAGTTACAAATATATAAGAAACCGGATATATATATATTCTTGCTGTGAGGCGACAGCGTATATTGCAAAACAAAATATCCAATAGACATTTTTTTTTACAAAATGTGCTATGTCTATTGTTCAGCTGAAATGGAATATTCAGGCTTCTCCCTAATGCGAAACTCATAAGCGAGCTACAAGATGACTGTTAGCAAATGGTAACCCTTCGTCCGTTGGATATGATCATTAATTTTGAAGTAGAAAATTGAGTAATCTTAATCACATTCTAATGTTGAGTTTATTTGTGTAGCTCATGCGCTATATGGCGGCAAGTTGACCAATCAATATTTTAGGCTACTTCTATAGTTAAAACTTCTATAGTTATTTTAAGGGAACAGCTCTTTAAAATCTGGGTCATCTCTCTCAAATAATTCATTGGGAACGAACAACAAAAAAAAGCATTTACTGTTGCAAATGTGTTGAATATCAAAATGTCTGGCAAGAGAATCGGTTCAGCAGTCTTTGAAAATCATTAAAACAAGAAAAGAGGGATCAAAACATCTAGAACGCTGAGCTGGCTGCAAGTGCAAAAAGCTGTCTGATGTGTCTCTAAGGCTTATTTATAATCTATATTTCAGGAATATGCTTACAGGAATTCTGGAAGTGGTTTTGTTAAGTGAAGTACCTAGCAGGTGTCTGTTTCGGTTCCACTACAACTTTCACCCCCTCAAATTCTCTCCAAAGATATGGAGCTATCCAGCGTGTCTTAGCAGTGCCTTATTTTGGTTTCAGCAGCTGATTGTTTGGTATGCGCTGCCTCTGGCATCATTTGAATATTGATGCTGCCCTGACTGCATATCAGGAGGCCTGTTTCTATTTACGTTCCCCTGGATCTAATTGTGTTTAATTTTTTAAAACATATTCATATATAATTTTGCCTGAGGTACACATTGGATGAATTCAGTTGCTAATTAGATTTCCAGAGAGCGATATAGAGACAGTGATGTCATAACTTGGCTAATGAAGATTTCAACAATTTCTTCAGACTTACACTACCAGTCAAAAGTTTTAGAACACCCCCATTTTCCAGTTTCTACTGAAATTTAAGCAGTTCAAGTCCAGTGAATAACCTGAAATGGTACAAAGGTAAGTGGTAAACTGCCAGAGGTTAAAAAGTTTAGGTTACCAGGTTATTCAACTTTTGACCGGTAGTGTATTCTAACCAGATATCTTCTCACCAAAATTAAGGAACATTCTGCTTTTAGTATTTAGTTTTGAGGCAACATTACGGCATTAACAGTCTTGTGTTTTTATGGTAACATTATGACATTAACAACATCCTGTCTGGTAATTTTCTAGTGATAGACAAGTAGCGTTATTATGTGCTGCCTTAGTACGTTTCCTCTGCTGCGATTGACTGCCTCAGTGTTCCACACCTCTCTCCCTGTCTCCACCTGCGTGTTGACCTGTCAGGCGGGGTGTATGCCACCAGCTCACCCCCTGACCCGAGCTGCACCTGTTCAGACACGCGATCTGACTGCCGAGGCTGCCCCAGGCGCAGTCGATGTCTCCTAGCTGTGTGCAGTCAGTGCATCCAAAGCTATTAAAGCAGGTTCAATTTTTCAGATTTAACTACCTTGTCACATAATCAATTAAAAGAGGAAAAGATGACTTAAGCAAAGACATTATTTTTCCGCAATCTGCTTTGAAATTTCCATAACTAGCCGCTTCCTTTTCCATCCCGTTAAGTTTCATTTAGCGGTGTTTCATATTTTATTTTTATGGAACCCGCTCTGCACTCCTCAAGTCAGTCCATGTCCTCCTTGAGCCGATGGCTCGGCAGTGGTTAAGTACCTTTAGCTCAAGGGTACAACAGCAGTGCCCTCACCTGGGAATTGAACCTGCAACCTCTGAGTTACAAGCCCAGCTCCGTAACCATTACACTACACTGCCAGCCTACACGTGAAGGGTAATACTCCCCTGCCTGAGTTTTGACCACCAGCACTGACAACACTCTTACAATAATGAAGACAACGTGTCATTACACAGGCCTGGATTCAATCACCATTTGTCCTTAACTTACAAATAAATTGCAGTGTTAGCGCTTTTTCATTATGAACACAGTTTGGCAGGTTCATTTAGGTGATTCCACCAAACTGAGTTTGTGAAGAAAGAGCACCATTTATTTATAAGCCAAAGTGAAAGGCAAATGCTGACTGAATCCAGGCCACACTGATTATGCCTCCCATGAACACCTTCCTCTGAGTTGAGCACAAGCACCGCACACACAACTATATCTGTTCTCACCGGTGCCAAGTGGACCATGAGCAACCCGGCCATAGTTGTCCTTTTCCCAAACAGTAATGCCTAAGCCTAATACAATACATTCCTAAACAAGTTAGGACCCTGTAGGTAAATCTGTAATTCAAAGGTAGCTAAAGCAACTGCACCTAAGCCTAATACCCAAGTAGACATGTTAACAAAAAAGTTAACAAAAGCGGACTACGGGGAGAGGTGCACCCTGAAGAGGTGAGTCTTCAGTCGTCGCTTGAAGGTGGCCAGGGTCTCAGCTGTTCTGATTTCCACAGGAAGGTCATTCCACCATCGTGGAGCCAGAACCGACAGGAGGATTATCTACAGCTATCGGCCCTTCTTTAGGAGGGTAGGCCCCCACCACGACGGCTGTGGATGAGTGACTGATACATACGCTGTACGCTGGCAAGAAAAAAATGAATATTTATCAGAAAGGAAAACCATAAAAAAATCACCAGAACAAAAGGCAATGCAGAATGAAAAGCAATAGAAAACAATAGGCTGCACCACAAAGCCGTGTCTGTTTACATTTTTTACATCTTGTGTGTTGCTTTTTTGACAAAGGTCAGCCATATTGTAAAGTGATGCAAATGAGCACATCTCATGTATATTTGCAATCGCTATTTGTCATTCTGTTTCATGTTATTTATTTATGTATTTATTTTGGCACAAATTAGCATCCAATATTTCATTAGTACACAATGTTTCCCACAACATGTTTGCATGCTTGTACACAGTTTTTTTTTTAAAGCCTGCTATCAAAAATTTGCATGGAGGCTTTTTCAACATGGAAAATAAGTCTCATTTGAAATGCAGATGTGAGTGTGTGTGTATTAGTGTGTGTGCGTGTGTGTGTGCCTGTGTGTGTGTGTGTGTGTGTGTGTGTGTGTGTGTGTGTGTGTGTGTGTGTGTGCGTGTGCGTGTGTGTGTTTTACCATCTGACAAAAAGCATAATCACACCCATAATGTAATATTATATGAGCCTCAAATAAATAAATAACATGAAACAGAATGACAAATAGCGATTGCAAATATACATGAGATGTGCTCATTTGCATCACTTTACAATATGGCTGACCTTTGTCAAAAAAGCAACACACAAGGTGTAAAAAATGTAAACAGACACGGCTTTGTGGTGCAGCCTATTGTCTTCTATTGCTTTTCATTCTGCATTGCCTTTTGCTCTGGTGATTTTTTTATGGTTTTCTTTTCTGATAAATATATATTTTTAAATAGGAGCATAATCCATTCATTTAAAAAGAATAGCAGGCTGTATTATTTATTTTAAATGAATGAATTTTGCTCCTATAGGTTATAAACAGAGATCCATAGTTAAGATCAGGCTTCAAACCTGTCTGCTTATTGCCTTCATCGGTCATGCTTGCATATGCTGATGGCAACCTTTTACACCCCAATGTTTAAACATTGCCACAAGTGCACAGCCTAATTATGAAGGCTCTCCAATCACAGCCTCTATTTTTAGGTAGGCTACTAATACGTACTTAAGTTGTAGCAAATCCAAACTGTAATATAACTATATGTTCATTAGAAATGGATTGTGCTCCATTGTGCAGGTGAAATAATTCATGTACATTCATCAAATATGTGCACTCGATGTTTTTCAGTGATCACTCTTTCCCACGGGAGAGGTCAGCACACACAGATGTAGCTACTGGGACAAGTTTAAGGAGGAGAGGGACAAAGAGACATTATCTGGAATGGGAAACATTTCACATTGTAACTGTGACAGTAGGGAAGCAGTCAGACAACGAGTTATCACTTCAGATAAAAACATTGCGATATTATAATTATATATAAGCCATTTAGCAGACGCTTTTATCCAAAGCAACGTACAGTATTGAATGCATACATTTTTCAGTATATGTGGTCCCAATGGGAATCGAACCCACAACCTAAGCGTTGCCAATGCCATGCTCTACCTACTGAGCCACACAGAACCACGCTGTACCTACTGGGCCACACAGAACCATGCTCTACCTACTGAGACACACAGAACCACGCTCTACCTACTGAGCCACACAGAACCATGCTCTACCTACTGAGCCACACAGAACCACGCTCTACCTACTGAGCCACACAGAACCATGCTCTACCTACTGAACGACACAGAACC